>JAAWXA010000033.1:9843655-9973024 GCA_038090715.1 Florisuga fusca
GCCCCGCGGAGCGGGCCGAGTGCGGGCAGGGGCTGAGCGGCCTCCCCGGGGCCGTTGTCACGGCAACCGCGCCGCCGTCTCCCTGGCAACCGCGCCTACGGAGCTCATAGGGGACGGGCTTTCCCGCGTCGCGGAATGGTGACGTCACTCCTTAGCAACGCGGCGTGCGGCCGGGCCGGTTGCTAAGGGCGGCCATGGATCCTCTCTCCCAGCCGTGGCCGCCGTTTGCTCTGGGCACGTACGCGGAGGAGCGGGAGCTCTTCCAGCTCCTGCAGGTGACCGGGGGCAGCGTGGGGACGAAGCCCCTCACCCGCTCCCGAGCCTGGGGGCGGCCTGGCGAGGAGCACCCGGGGGTGCCCGCTTTGCTCTGGCCGGACGTGCCGCGGTGTGAAGGTCCGGTTCGGCCCGGACCGAGGAGGGTTCCCAGGGGGGCAGCACCGGTGCCGTTTGCCTCAGCGGCCGCCAACCGGGTGCGGGCAAATGTCCCCGTCTGAGGAAAGGTGCAGCGGCCCGGGGCTCTCTGATGAATGAACTGATTTTAACAACAGCGGGACAATTGCTGCGGGTCACACGGCTCTTTGTGCGCGGAAGAGAAGTGGCAGCCTGGGGGAGAAAGATGCTGAGCAAGGGCAGGTTCGGCAGGGAGGAGGAGGAGAAGGGGAAGGAAAAGGAGAAGGAGAAGGAGAAGGAGAAGGACCGGCGTGTCCTGGTTTGAGAGGATAAACCCAATTAACTTTCTAGTAATTTTACTGTCCATTAAGGCTCCTCTGAGTAACTGCAGGTGATTTCCTGCTGAAATCACCGGCAGTAAGGAATGGGCTGGAGGGTTTCCCCTCCCGAGGCAGGGGGGGTAACGCTGCCCCATCCTCCTCCTCTTCCTCCCGCGGTGGGAATGAAGCCCCAAGCGGCACAACTCCACCGCCGCTTCCCGGGAGCTGCGGGGTTGGTTTCCCGGCCTCGGGGGAAGGTTCAGTGAGTCTGGGAAAAGCTCTTGTGTGGAGCAGGGGAGGTTTGTGTGGGGGGCTGAACGCTGGGGTGCTGAGATTGTCCTGAAAACTTCAGAGAGATCCCCCTGGGGCTGCTTGCACCCGGGTTGGTATGAGGCCTTTTTACTTTTTCAAATCTTGCTGGGAAACACACAAATGTGTATATTCCTCTTCCCTTTCCTCTTCCCTTTCCTCTTCCCTTTCCTCTTCCCTTTCCTCTTCCCTTTCCTCTCCTTCCCTTTCTTCTTTTTTGTTTTTGTATAACTTCAAGACCATTCAGTATGAACAGTGTGGCATAATATTTGAGGTGTATGATTTTTGTTTTTTTTTTAAATGGAAATACCGTGTTCTGCATGCCAGAGGCATTGAATGCAGCTTCAGGCCCTTGTGTTATATAAAATGCTGATGTGATTTACAACTGCTTCAGTGATATTGTAGCAACATAACAGTACAAACAATCACAGCTTGAAATTATTGTCCTGAACTTAAACATTTACAAACCCCACAATGTGAAAAACAAAACATGAGACTCAAACCATGAACCTCCCCCAGAGATGACCAGAACTGCTGGTGTGAAATTAGCAGCATAAAGAGAAGCAGGCATGTAAGTGCTGGTAGGATTTGGTCACAAAGTAGTGAAAGTATCCATCATTGTCAGCCTGAAGAATTCCAAATTTTGTTAAGACCAGGTTTTCTAGGTTTGCTATTTTTAAAGGTGCTGATAATCATTCCAAATTCTGGTTACCTAGTTTAAATAAATGTTGCTGTATAATAATAATAAATTTCAAACCAAATTTCCAATAAAAATACAAATTGTATGATTGTATGCTGTGTGCTGCACAGGCCTCAGAGCATCAAGACTTGAATGTGAAGTAGTTTATAAACAAAATTGAATAGTTTAATTTTCCTAATGAAAAGGACAATAGGCCACTCCAATAAAAGATGGAGGGTGTGGTGTTTTTTTTACCAAAAATGGATTGGTTAGAATATGAATTTTATGGAGTAAACAGACTTTATGGAATTTATTTGCAAAGTGTTGTGACTGATTTTTAGAACAAGATGTCTTATTCCAGTGGGAGCATTTCAGTAGGTAATTTCACTTAGAACAGGAGTTGCTGTGTGATGTTTAGTTTTAATTACAGAAATCTTGGTGGTGCTGAAATGTCTTGGAAGAGGAATATCTGGAGTTGGGGTTTCTGAGTGTTGTTCCTTTCTCTGCCTGCAAAGCCAGAGCCCTCCCTGACATCAGAGACCCCACTGCTGCTGCTGGCAGGAGCTGAAGCAAGGCCCTGAATAACCTCAAACATTTTGTATGAAAATGGGCTCCAAAATCCCCCTTAATTTCCCTGTAGGAGGGAGATGAGTGTGGTTACAAGTGAGGTGCTGCTTTTGTGGCTTTGATTGCTTGCTGGGTTTGTGCTTTTGGCAGGTTCCCTCTGTTCTGCAGCTCCCTGGGCTAGTTGGAAACTTGTGGAAATGTGCCTGAGGAGGAGATTGAACTTGCCCTGCAGAAAAACTGGTTGGAGTTGGTCATTTTCAAACCTCCTTTTATGATTTTTATGTCAGTGCTGACTCAGCCACCACTGACATCAGCCTGCTCAGGCCAAACCTCTCTGCTGTCTGTGTCATCCATTAGCTAAAGCAAAAAGGTGGTTTTGGTTTGGTTTGGTTTTTTAACTCACAATTTTTCTCACAACTATCCTTTATTTCAGTGTTTCAGCCTCTAAAATAGGTTTAATAGTCTGAATTTTTTTCTCTGTGACAGGGGCCTGCAGAAAATGAACAAGCATTGAGAAACCCTTTAAGGTCATCACTGTAACTCTGCTGTAAAAATGCAATTTACTATGACTGCAGAGCTGTAAATTTTTCTCTGACTCTTTCCTATTTATTTTCAGACTATGCTTGAAGAACTATTAATTCATAAGCCAGATGACCCCATTCAGTATATGATAAACCATTTACAGCAACACAACGATGATGGTAAGTGACAACAGAGACACCATAAATAGTTCAATTCCTTATTTGCAAAGAGCTGTTTGAAAGCTGCACTTCAGTTGGCAAATGATGGATAAAACTTTTCAGGCTGTGTCTTGAGGGGAAAAAAAAAAGAAAAAGGTGATCATTTTGGAATAGTTATAGGTAAGATGCTTTTAATTATTTTTTTTTTTTTAGTGGGTAATCTAATAAAAAATGCACTTTAACAGTTATAACAATGAAACCCTCTAAGGGAATAACAAAGAGTTCTAGTGTATCAATTATTAATGTGTTCTGTGCCCCATCTGATATTTCCTGTTGTCTTTAAGCTCGCTAATTACTCCTTTTGTCAGGTGTAAATTTGGTTTCCTATTCTACCTGGGCTGGCATATTCTCTGGGTTTTTTTTTGATTAGTTAGTTACTATCTGCTGTTAATGAGTTCCACTGCTCAGTGGCATCTCAGCTGAAGGAACAGGGAGTTTGCCTCCTTGTATGTACAACAAAACCTGGGAAATTGAATAGGAAGCCTGTATTCTGCACAATAAAAGCATGTACACTCAATCAAATTATTTGATTTACAAACTGTTCACCCTCAGGCAGATTATATTTGGATATGCACAACTGAACTATAATTTTTGTTCTGCATGAGCTGTCAGGGATAGCTGGTGTCATGTTGCTTTGATGTTGCTTTAAAACCATAGTAAGCCATTATGAAAGGTCTGCTGCAGCATCAGTGAAATCTTTATCAGCAGAGGTGCTGTGAGTTCTTAGTGGTTGTGATCAGATGGATGTTGATTGAAATGCTGCTAAATATATTAAAAAAAAAAATCAAATCCTGCAAATTGTGCCCAGCCTTTTCTAATGCAGGCAGCATGAGTAATCAATCTGCTTTATAGACCCATGGAAAATATGCAGAAGAATTTCATGTGGTTTGATAGAATGCCGATAAAATTTCTTCACTTAGAGCTGACATTTGTCCTGAAGCCCCACAGTATTATTTAAACAGAATTAGGCAAGTTTCCATTTCATGACTTCAGTATTTAGAGGCTAAAGATAGAACTACAGCAGTTGTTTGTCAAAGGAAAAATGCTGTCTGCTTTCAGTCTGGAAAAACCTGTTAAAAAAGGAAAGGAACTCCAATTAAAATTAAAGCCTAAATGTTGTTTTAAGAATAAATTATATGGCAAATAATATAACAGAAATCTGTAGCAGAGTTGATTTTACTTTTTGATCATGGCGGAAGGTGCTGACTATTTAGAAGGAAAAAAACCTTATTAGAGCCATCAGTGAAGTGATGAATTTTCATGATCTTGCCTTGCTAGAGAGTCTTAGCCCTAGAGAAAAATTCAAACAGGAACGTGTAAAAAAGCAGCATTGCATCTATTCTAGGTGGGAAGTTAGAAAACCTTTTAAATTAACAATAGGATCTAAAGTACTCTTAAAGCTATGAATAAGTATAATGGTGATTATAGCTTACAACTCTCTTGAATTTCTCATAGGTCAAATGTGTGGCTAAATGTCTGTGCTTCAGGCTCTGTACTGTTCTTTCATGTCCTCCTTCTAAAAACCTTAAAAGAACCATATGAAGACTGGTCATTTTTTCATACACAAAGGTGCTAGTTTTGCACATTATGTCTTGATTTCTGCTAATAAAAAAGCTCTCGGGGTCCAAGTGGCATTTCTGTGAGTTCTTCCTGTACAGTCTGAAGAAATGTAAAAAAGTTTGCTAAGAGTTTTCATCCCATACTATGTGCTTTTTTCTTACAAGTTAAGCAGATGGTTTTGCCTTCATTCTATAATAATCGTAGAATCTTTTGGACTTAAAGGTAACTCAGCCAGTCCAGGTATTCTTTTATTATTCCAGGATTTATTTTGTTACCAGGAAAATAATTGTTGACTGTTGAAACATTCATAAATGTTGAAAAGACTTATTTACTTGGAGGAGCAAGTCCTATAAGATCCCATCAAGAATAAACATGGAATGAAATAAAATTTGTTACTGAATAAAAGGGGATTTTCTAGATTTTTCCTGACTTTGTGTAGCTGCTGGTGCAGACCTGCAGTAGTAACAAATGACTGTGTGCTGGCTGGGGGGGTTAAACATTACATCAAGAGGTGTCCTGGTTGTGCCCTTATGTCATATGTTTAGGGAGAATGCTTTAGAGGAGTCTTACAAGTGTGCAAATGAGTAAATCAGTGAATTACACTGCCCCATCTGCTGCCAGCCACTAAGCAGAGAGAAAACCAGATTTAGTACAAAGTGAGCATTTACAGTAGCCCTGGGCAATATTAAATCATGAGATGTGTATATAATGGTATGTTTCGTTTTTTATCAAACGTTTGTCCAAGAAAGCTGTGTATTAAAGCTTCAATACCTAAGGGTTTTCTTGTGAATTTTAAATCACGCTCCTAGTTAAACCTCAAAAGGATCTGTGGATGGAAAGGTTTTTTGATTTTCTTTGAAGTGGTTTGAAGAAGTTGATTAGTGTTGGCACCCGAGCACTCTTTTATGACGCTGTTTATAAATAATTCCTAAGTACCGGGCTGGAGTTTCAAGGTGTTAGATTAAAAAAAAAAACCCTAGGATTTAATCACATTACATTTGAAAGAAATTAGGTGATAAAAAACAGCTGATGTATCCTTTTAAAGTATTTTTCTACATTGTGTACTAGTTCTGTTGCACTAGCAAGGAACCAATAAGGGGGGAGTTTCTCTTAAACCTTCCAAGTCAGATAACTTTGTAAAGATGAATCTGTAATTTGGGTTTCATGTATGTTTTAAAATTGCACCTGCCCAATAACTGTTAAATGCATGGAAAGCCTCATAAAAATACAGTTCACATCCTTCCCTGTCTGCTGCCATCAGACACTTTATCTCCCTGAGTTATCAAGAGCTGAAAAGGTTTTTGGGTGAGTAGCCCCTTCCTCTGTTTTGACCTATGTTACATCCCAGTAAGTACTCATCAGTCCCTTCTGTCTGTTGTCTGTTTTGTTGTTTTGTTTGGCATTTTTTTTCCCTGAGGTATTAGGGGAAAAAACATCAAGGATATTAATATAAAATGGCAGCAGGAGGGACTGCAGCCCAATATGAGTTCATGGAAAAAGTCCCGAATACTTTCCTAAGACTTCCTTCATTTCCCCTTGTTTGGTTTGTCTCTGTCTCATTCCCAGTGAAACCTCTAACAGTAATGCCTCTTGTGTTGTCTGAATGCATTAGATTAGGAATTCTTCAGAACTGGGTTGCCTTTTTCCCTGAAAGGGAAGGGAGAGGGACACGCAGTGGAGAAACACAAGGTACAAAGATGAAGAAATTTACTTTTAATGACCAGAAAATCTGAAGGTGGCTGTCAAAAAGGGTAGAGAGCAAATGCTTAATTTTGTAATATCTGAATCTTCTCTGAACCCTGACACAACCTATTTAGATTAAACTAAAAAGTGAAATTGCATTTTTTGTCATGAGAGCCAAAAGCTTTCTGAAAGCAAAAAGTGTTTTTACTGTCATATTGTGGGGGGGGAAATGAAAGAAGAGATGGTGTCAAGAAGTCCCATCCAATCTCACCCATTCTAGGATTATGAAAATACTCACTTTTAAATAGTCTTGTCCTGCATGTGCAAGCTAAAATATTTTTTTCATCACAGAATATGTTAGGTCTAAGTCAGTGTTTTCGGGATAGAAGTCAAGTTCAGAGAAGGAAACGTTCGTATCTCGTGCTCTGGTTCACCCATTAAACTATTCATGTTCTTAAAATGACTGAGATATGGATATATAGATATATCCATAGATATATGGATATATAGATATATATGGATATATATAGATATATCTTGAAGTGGCATGTTTAGTCAGAGTATTAATCTCATTGACCATGGAGATTAAAGGAAGACCCAGCTGACACTGACTTCATATTCCTCCTTTTTTTCCCCATTGGAGCCCAATCCTGAAGTCTCCATTCAGGCAGATTTCCAACTGGAATGGCTGTTTTGTTGTGATTGCATTTATATTATGCAATGCAACAGCAAGAAACAACTTGGGATTTTTGCTGCTTTGTGTCTTGACTTTGACATATTCTTTTTTCATAGCTCCAAGGATTTGTGTACTTGGTCCTCCTGCTTCTGGGAAAACTACAGTTGTAAGTACATCCCCCTCAGTGTTACAGTACTGTCCATTTACCTTTTCACTTTCCACTGGGCTCAGCACTTGTGAAAATTTTACTCTGAGGAAATAATCTTCAAAATTGTCAAAGTGACAGAAGAGCACAAGACAAGTTGCAGGGTGACATTCCCAAGGGATACACTACAGGTTAGATGGAAAAGTTCAAGTGAGCTCTGAGAACAGTGGCAGTGATACTGCTGTGATGTGACAGAATTCTGCCTGCCTTGTTTTACCAGATTTTTAGCAGGATTGACTAACCTGAGAGGAGAGCCATAGTTACATATTTGTGGTATTCCCATATTATGGATTGCTCCATGGCCAGTTGTCTGTTGTTCACTCATCCTGCTTAACTGAAATGTCAGAGTTGTGTTTCAGATGAAGCTGACCTTAGAACCTGCAGGTGATGGTGATGTGGCCATGCATTAAAGAAGAAATGCTTTCCTCTTTAAAATCTCTGTCATAGTAGAGTAGGTGAAAAAGACTTTATTCAAAGCTGGATTCTCAAGCAGCTTTTTAAGAAACTGCTTCAAGTTACCCATATAGCCTGTTTACTGAAAAGGAAGGCTAGGAAATGCTGTCTGTCTTTCTGCAGTCTGCTGAAAAAATGCTTCATTTTCTTTCCCAGGATTTTGACCTGTGTTTTTTTTCTGCTTCCCTCAGGCAATGTGGCTTTGTAAACATCTGGATGCCATACGAATCTCTCAGGAGACTTTGTTATTCAAGGAGACTCTAGAGCTGGCAGAGGAAGCAAAGGCATATAAAGAAAGAAAACAGGTGTGTAAGAGGGTATAACAGTAGTGCTCATGTCACAGAAGAGGAATTGTATCACATTCCCATGATTTCCACTGCAATGAGTTAAGCAGATCAGAGTAAATATTCTTATGTGTGTGGTGCCTTGTGTATGTGTAGGTACAGGGTCTTTCAGAGAAGAAGGGTAAACTCTGCTATGTAAGAAAAAATGAACCAAGATAAAAATGTGTCATGGCATAGAGCAGGGGCAGGAAAGGAGAGAATGTCAAGTAGTGGATGTTGCTAAAAAATTAACCTTGGACATAAGCAACAGAAGTGAGAAGTCCAGGTGTGCACAATACAATTTAAAGACTGGTTCATTATATCATTATATCATTAAACATTATATCATTTATTTCAGGATGTTGGATAATCTCAGTAAAATTAAGCATTAATCTCCAAAGTCTCCTTCGGTACAAATACTCTGGAAAATATGTACACAAAGAACTTTTTTTGATCTGACAGTGCTACTTTGCTGTGCATGCTTGATTTCTCTGTAGCATGACACAAGTAACTTGGTGCATTAACTCCAAGGGGGTATGACAGTCAGACACTGGAAACCCTGGAAGCTTGCAAGCTGAGGCAACAGCAGCTGACTCAGTTTACTCTTGGGTTTATGCACTCTACCCAACTCCAAGTACCCATTTTGCTCCAGAGAGGATTTCAAACACACTCATGCTTCATTCCAGGCCTCCTAACTCATGTTCAAAGGAGTTGGTCAAAAGAACACTTTTTCCAAATGTCATGAGTCACAACCTGAGTTGATCAGCAATGTAAATGTCTTGTTGCTAAAGGCTTGTTACAACTAAATTGTAATCACATGTTGAACAAATATCCAGAATACACAGAAGCATCTCAGCATCTGACTCTTGTCCCTTTAGCTGATGCCTTCCTCCAGACATCAGGGTATTCCATGAGTTGTAGCATGGAAGAAACCTGGTTTTCTGTTACTCTCCAGCAAGTCCACCAGCTTGACTTTTCCCTTTTCTCTCTCATCACCTATTTTCAGAAAAAATTGAAGTAACTTCGTATCTGAAAATTTCACACCATTGCTAAATTTGATTGAAACTGGCTAACAGTCATAGTTTCGAGATGCTATGTTACACAGGTTGTTGGGTTTTTTTCCTTAGAAAATCAGGCTGGAAATAGGGCAGTCTTTATTGCACTGAATTAGTGAATGAGGTTTGCAGCTGCCTTGAGTAATATACCTAAAGATCTGAGAGGAAAGAGTTCATTGAACTGGCAATAAGGTTTGCTTTGGCTGGGTTGATAAAAAGTGATTCTTATCAAGAATATGTACTTTGAAATCTTTTTTCTAATTATTAAAGATTGTTTTGCTAGATTCATAAATTTCAACTTAGAGAGGGAGAATTTAAAACAAAAATTCCCTTTGGTTTAATTACTGTAATTATTAACATATTTCAGGCTATACAGATGCACTTTCAAGGGTGTCCTTTTGGGCTTATTTGATTTAAAAAGATGGATGGTGTGGAAGATGAAAGTCAAAAATGTCAAGGCTAATCAGGTACTAGGGAGTGCCCAAAGAGCTGAAGCTGGTGGTAGTTTAGCACTATGCAGTTTGTCTTTGCTTTTTTGATGTCAGATCCTAGATGAATGTTTTCGCTAAATAATTTCTTTTGTTCTTTTACATGGTTTTGCTTCTTCAAATATAACTCCTTAAAGTGGGAGGGAACTCCTTGCTTCCTATAAATCAATGCAAGCTTTACAATGGCTTAAAATGTACCAAATTGTCATCTCAAGAGCTGTATTTTCCCTTAGTGATTCGTGTCTGCTGGCTAAATCCACTTTTGCCATAGCTGAACCCTGGTTCTGCTGAAGCAAGTGGTGAACTTGACTCCCCTAGCACACAAAACATCCATTAACTCTAATAGGGTTCAAATGTCTATTTGGGAGCAGAACAAAAGCTGTTTATGCAGACAGGGCATTAAAATGTTGTGGTCTTGGCCAAAGCAATTTAATAAATGGGAAGAGGAAAAGTGGGAACTGAACCTGTTTTTGAAGGTCTGGTGTGAAGATCACATAACACAATTTGATGTCCTTAGAGGAACATTTCCATGTGTATAAAGTTACTGTGGCTAAGCTAGCCCCAGTGCCAAAGGTCATCCATTTTTAGGTCAGAAAGTCAATGTTACTAGATCTGGACAAACTCTGCACAGATGTTTGTTCACATATTTTACTTTTTTAGCCAAGCTTTCATCTCTCTAATCACTACCTGTGAGCATTAAAACATTTGAGTTTTCCTGGCACAAGAATTTATGGGAGGTGTATTTAAAAGATGTCATTATTGTCTGAAACTGAATTTTTCAAGTGGGACATGCAGTCATTCACCAGCACACAGCTGCCCTTTCACTAATGAGCACACCTCAGGTAGTGAATTTTAAATACTGACATTCAAAGCAAAATGTGATCATTCTGCATGTAAAAATATTCCAAAAAGGAGTGAAATATTTTTGAATATTCAATAAATTTGCAGAACCACAAGCTATCAATAAATATTCCATGAACAGAAAAAGAGGATACATTTTTTTGGTAAATCACTGCAAATTATTCCCTCATCTCTAGTTGTCATACTGTTAATAGGTAGCACCTTCAGATTTTTCTTATAGTGAAATCTAATGATGAGCTATTGCATATTTCACTTTTCCTGTTAACTGGATAAAATAAAAAGTTGAAAAAACTCTGGTAATTGTGGGCTTATGGCAGGGTGTGCTCCTAATGCTATACTAAATTGCAGTTAAGGTATTTGCATACCATGTAATGCATTAAAGTTACTCTGAAGTTGCATCATATTCCAATGCTTTTAAAGAAGGAATAGAAGAGAGGAAAACTTCATCTGCATGTGCCTTTGTCCATTATTGCAAATTTCTGGGAGGTGAAGTCTCATCTACCAGGCTCTTGATCTGTTTGTGTGAGTGTTTATCAGAGAGAAATTAGAAATGTGCTCTCTGCTATGCATCAAACGTTGTGATTTCTAGTTGAATAATTAAGCATTCTCCAAGCAACCTATTGAAAATGATTTTGCAGGCCACTGCTCAGCAGGAGGAAAACTGTCCAGGAAATGAGACTGGAATTGAGCCACGTGGAGCAGAAGGAACTGAACCACTGGGATACCCACACGTGTGTCCCTGACTGGTTTTGTGCAATAAAAGCCCCTCGCAAGAGAGGGCTCAGAATACCCCTCCACTGGAAGAATTTAGTATAATTTTGGTTTAAATTGGCTTGGCAAGGCTTAGCAGAGAGGACCCTCAGCAGTCTTGACATGACACATCAAAGCAGGCAGCAGGACACCGGCTGTTCCCGGGAGCAGCAGGAGTTCCCCTTGGAAGGTGACAGCCTCAAAGCCAGGGACACAGGATCCAGCAGGGAGAGGCTGCAGGAGGCTCTGCTGAGCCACCCGGTGGGACCTCCTGACTTTCAAGAAACACAGCAATTTCTTTCCCTTTTTCTCTTTTACTTGCTTGGATGTTGCCTTGTGAATGAGTGATATTAGGAAAGGCACTGAGAGCTGGGGACAGCAGTGATAAACTAGAGAAGAAAACTCACCAGCCAACTGGGCCACCCTCTCTGTTCCTCCAGCTGGGGATGGGTCTCCTTTGTGCCTGTGCCACTCTGCTTTAAAGTGTCTTATGATCCCACCACTCTTGGTGAAAATACTTCATGATCTAATAAGAAAGATCCATCCTTTAGTTTAATGTAAGTACAGAAATATTGAGGCTGCAGCTTATACCCTTCAGGCTGTTTGGTGAGAAAAGAAAGATGGGAATCCATGATAGGTGGAACTGTGGAACAAGGAGTCAAGCTCAAATCAGTAACTGAGCAGTAACTTTTTTACTTGTGACATAGAGATTCTGCAGATTTTTTTCCTAAGTATTGATTTTACCAGTAATGAAAAAATGAATGAGACTGATCAAGGCATTTAGTCACATTACTGACTGCTGTTGGAACTGGTGTGGCCAAAAGTCTAGATTTTGTCAAGTTTGACTGCCCAGCACAGAGTTTGTTCCACCAAGTTCAGCATAGAATGAAAGCTTAAATTAACAGGACAGTGAAGAAAAATCTTAAAAAAAAGAAAGGAAGGTATTGTTCATTTTTTTGTTAGGAAATCTTATAATAGAAAGAAACTGCTAAATCTGTACAGGAACTTTGTTCTTCTGTCAGACAGCAAATAATGTTTTCCAAAACATCTCTAGATATGGGCAAAGTGATAGTCACAGCATCAGCACTTCTGAAAATCCTGGCACATGCAGTTTCACTTCCATTTCATGGTCCTGTGTTTAAAACTAAACTTTAGCATTATAACATATTTTAAGTACATGACAAAAGAGTGTCATGTACTTGAAACAAATCTAAAAATCAAACTCCTTGTGTTGTTTGCCCCATGTTTGAGCTCCTGCTTGTCTCCCAGGACAGCTGTTAAGACCACTAATGCTGAGTCTGTGAAGCAGTGGTGGGTCAGACACGAGTGATGCAAAGGGCTACTTGTGGGTGGGATGTTCTTGCAGATCCCTTTGCTGGCCAGTGTGTGTCTTGGGGTCCAAAGGTGGCACCGTGTCCATGTTAGCCTGCAGGAAGCATGGGTGTTGTCTTTGTGTTCAGCTTACCTTTCATGCTGATTTTTTTGTACCCTTATTAACTCCCTGGTACATTATGATAATAACTTGGGATTTGCAGTGATTTATTTCTTTATTTTTGGGCAGACATCTCCCGTCACCTTTACCCGGAGTCTGCTGCATGTAATTTTTTTCAATTGTTTTTTTTTTTTTTTTTTTTTTTTTTTTTTTCCCTTTCTTTAGAAAATTCCCAACGCTCTTTGGGCCAATCTGATCCAGGAACGTCTGTCAAACGTGGACTGCATCAAACAAGTAAGAATTGCTCCTCAGAGGGCCAGTGGATAAGCACTTACACAACTCGTGCATAGTAGTTAGCATTCTGAGTCCTGAGCAGAGGAGGGAATGGGGGCAAATCATCGGGGGCTCGGGATGGGATTGCTTTCTTGAACATCAGCAGAGGGAGTTTGGAGCTTTATTAACAGGATAAAGGGGAGGATGAGAGTATGCATATGCTAATCTGCTAGCACAGAGATGATCAAAGGCTGAACAAGCATAGCTTTGTTGATTGCCTGGGGCAACTGGCAGAGTTCTGGTGGACAAAACAGATAAACAGAAAAAATATATAAATCAATATGTCAAGATTTTAACTGTTGTTGAGGAAAGGGGGAAAGAGAGTCTGATATTACTCATATAAATTTTTTTCATTTCTTGTTGTGACTTTTTTTCTTCCTGTTTTCTGAAAAACTGTATTTGAGTATGTTCTCTTCTAGGTAATGATTAGTAGGCTCACTGTTAACTCACACAAATAGGAAACTGAGTAGGTTTAGCTGTATTGACAGTTCTGTGGCTTCCTCAACCTCACCCCATGAGTTTAATCTTAATTTAAGCAGAGACTTTTAACATGAGAGCAGAAGAGAACTTAAGTAGACCACTACTGATTGAAATTAATGTCTGAACTCAAGAAAAGCAAAGTCTCTTTTATGTGTTTCCTTTAAAATCTCAGATAGATCTTGTTATGGTTTATTGGGTCCACAGTCAGCCCATTATAAGGGATTATTTTTAAGAGGCATACTAATCCTGTGAATAAAACCCTGTTTCCAAACAGTGCTCAAACGTGGACTGCACATTATTTGATGCACTTTTTGAGAGGTAGAAGTCCAGTCCAAAGCAGGTGGTGGGTTCATGAAGCACTAAACAGCTTTTTTCAGATACCTACTCTGTTTTCAGAACTCTCCCCTCCACACGTTTAAGTCAGGGAGTAACAGGTACTCCCTGACCTCACAGAGATGTTGTAAAGCTCCTCATTTTCTTGAAATCTGTTGCTTCTCAACATCATTATCTACCTTGTTGGTTGAATTAAATGAATTTCATTGAAGTGTGAAAGTTGCTTCCTAGAGCTTCTTAGAATTAGGCACTGTAATAAACTGGATATGCTGGAAAAACTTCTCTCTTGTACTCTGTTTTTCTGTCTCTGTGATTTTTTTGGTGTAGACTGCAGAAGGATTCTCCCATCCATGTAAAATAAAATCATCTTAAGGGCTGGGCCATTGCCGTGTAGTTTTTAAGATGGCAATTCTGTACCTCAGATGTGTCTGTAATTGCAAAGAAACATCACTAGAATTAGCAAAAAAATTCTGCCCCTGATGAAAGGCTTTGGCTTTTAGAACTAAGATAATGTGAATGATTCCCAAAGAAGCCCTCATGTGCTCCAGTGCAAAGTCATCCCTCTGAGCTGACTGATGGACACTGCCCTGGAGCCAGGTCAGATGCTCAGTTACAGTGCATGAGCTGGGGAAAGGATAACCTGATCAGGATGTAATGAATAGCTGGAGATGTAATCTCTCAAATTGTTCTAGAGGTTTGCTAGAGGACAGCAGTCTCTTTGCCTGATTAACAGGAGGCAAGTTTCCAGCAGACAGTTTTTCCAGTGTTTGTTGTGGGACTGTTAAAGTTTTACTGACCCTCAGTGTGTAAGCTCTCCCGAGGCTGCACCCACTTGTGCTTTCTGTAACTGTTGGCATTGGATAGTTCTCCTTTTAATCATGAGGAAAGGATCTCTAGCTGATGATTATTTTAAATATTAGGCCATGTAAACTCTAAAAAATGTGACAAGATGGTTAAAATGCCAACAACTACTTAGTGTCTTGCCTACATTCCTGTTGTTATCACCAGCAACACTGAATCAGTGCTGGATGTGGAAAAAACCTTTATAAAGCTTTCTCGACATTCAACAGAATGGGGTTGATGTTATTGGGCTAGTTAAGGATTCCTCTCTTTTTAGGAAAAACAAATAATTTGCTTTTCAAAGTTGAGATGGTTATTGAAAGCCTTTTAGTAGGTAGTGATCCATGGTCACTAAAAACTCCTCACATTTGGTGTGTCTGTTCCACTTGAAAGGTGATCTATGCTTTTTATTCCCAATATTTTTCTTGTTTGATTGGAAATAGAATTAATACTGTGGATTTTGTACTTGGTTGAACAGATTTATGCCATTTCTCTCAACGCATGAGTCAGCATTTTATTTCTGGGACTGTTAATAGATTAGGAGCAGTGTGTTGGACCACAGCACCAGCAGCTGTTTGTTTTATTTCTCCTTGTGGTGTCATTGGCATGGCATTAATTGCACAGCTTTCATCCCACTGACAGTAGGAATACAGGATTTTTGTGCCATTGTTTTGACACTCAGAGGTTTATAGATGTCACAGGCATTCTCTAAGGAGAACATTTTTATTGATCCACAGCTCTGCTGAGACTCTGTGCTGTGTATTCTTCTAACACAAATGTAGTGAGGACTGTGAGGGATCAGACAGGTGGGGCTTCCAGCACGCAGAGGAAACTTATTGCAAACATTATTTTAGAACCTGGGACTTGTGAAGCTGATTAGGAGACTTTCCATCTCCCAGGGTCAGTGCACGTTGGCTGCAGCTCCTCTGGCTGCTGGTGCTGTGGAGGGAATTGGTGGAACTGGGGAAGGCCAGGATGATGTGTGGTGAATTTGTGAGAGTGCTGAGCAACCTTACTCATGTCTCAGGACTATGTGGGAACAGCTTCAGGCCAGTGATTCACATGAGTAGTACTGGTGTTATTTTTTGCATTATTGTCTATCCCATTTCTGCAGATGGGGATGAAAGGCATGTAAGACCTCTCCAACAATGCCGAATGTTGGTGTGGAAAAGATGGCATGACCACCTGTTCTCCTGAACAGCAGTATTGATGACCTTTGATCTTCATGCTCGTGGATGAGATTTTTTTTTCAGATGTAATTCAGCATTGTTTCTCCACATCGTCCTTTTCATTATTCTAAAGCAGTGTCAATTCTGGATACTGTCATTAAAAATATATAATAAATGAGTCTGTGCAGGTCAAATAACAAGGGAGAACTGATTACCTAAGTCATTGTTATTGGGGTGGAAGGTGTGAAAGTATGTAGGCTTGGTAGTAGCAGAGTAGTGTGCCAGCAGAGGAATGAGTCACATTTGGGAAGGACTTTGAGCATTTCCTTTTCTCCAGATTCCTTAAATCTCCAGATTCCTTAAATCTGGAGAGGAAAGCGATGGCTTTGAAGGTATTTCCTTGTTGCTGGTTTTCAGCATGGCACGGGGTGAGGAGCAGCAGTCTGCTCCTGGGAAAGGATTGAGGTTCCCAGCCCAAAGAGGGGGAACAGTGACCACAGAGTAAAAGCACTGTGAAAATACTTTCAGCCTTTGTTCCAGTCCTGATGTGGTAAGGTGCAATTCATGTCTGGGTGTAAGGTTACTGCTATCAAGAACAAAAAAATAGATGGCTTCTTAAAGAAACAAATTTACCATGTGAAGTTACTAATTACACTTTAATGATAGTCAGGAGGGCAAAAGAGACCAGTGTTTGCATAAAGCATGATAGGCATATTTTAAGTCAGGTCTTGCTCTGCTGTGTCTTGATTCCTCTTGCTTCATTCCCAAGCCACAGTCCCTTTTTTTTTTAAATTAATTAATTTTTTTTCTTTTTTCTTTTTCTTTCTTTTTTTTCCTTTTTTTTTTTTTTAATCTGTGACATCTGCTTGGAGCTTGTCCCTCCTGTGATACCACACCACTTGCAGCTGTTCAGACCTCCAGCTCTGAGCTGTGCATGGGGTGCCCTGAGCATACGGCCTTTTTGATGTGTGATAAAACAGAACCAAGCCACTGGGGGTATGGAGAGGGAATGCAGCAGAATATCAATAAACCTGTTCTGAACAAAGCTGCAGCTCTGTGGTGGAATAGACATTTCACTGAAGTGTCAAGTAGATGGATAATGTATTCTAATTAGGGACTGACTGATACCCTGGAACTTGGAGACCTTTGGAAATAAGATCCCCTATTTTAGTAGTGTGTGTTTATTTTGCATTTATTTAATGCTTTAAAATGTATTTACTGCAGGAAGCTATTTATTGAGCTATGTTTTCTTACATTGCAAAAACTTTTAGTTATAAAATTGCTTATTGCCTCTTTTAAGAATCTTTGAGTTTTATATATAAACCTCTGGAAGTTTGATACCTGTTATGAAAAACCAATATTCTGTGTTTCCTGCCCATTGCTCAGTATGTGATGTTTAGCAATAAGCTGTTTTGACATCAGAAGCAGTGGTTTTGTGGGGTAGGTTTCATTTGTTTTGGTTTAGTTTCCATAAGTGTTGCTCTTGGAATAGAGAAAAAGCCAGAGTTGGAGTCTCTGTAAATGGGCATCAGTTTCTTGGCTTCAGGCCTCTGATGCCATTTCTCCCTAGACAAAGAGGGTCTGGGCCTGTGGATGTATTGCACAAGGACAATATATTCAGAAATAGTGCTGAAGTTCCTAGCATACCCCTAAAAATACTGCTCAGCCTTGCCTCCTGCAAGTCCCAAGGGATAAATTGCTTTCTCAGCACCTGTGTGACCTCAGCCACTGGTTCATTCTAATTTGATAGAGCAAACACCAGGAGGGGTAAAAATGGCTTGCAGTTACTTGAGTCTCTTATTTTCTACAGATAGCAGCAGCATGACATGTTCCTGAAACCAGGCTAATTAAGGAATTTTAAATAGTGTACTCTACTTTCTTGTATAATTGGAATGTCCCAATTTCCTCCTACAGAAGTCATGGAGATGTTTCCCTGAAATATATCCTAAACCTTAGGACCCCATACTGCCAGAGCCTCCTCGTGGGAGATGATAATGATTGCTGGCTAATGCAGTATTAAAATATCTTCTGTATTTCAGTATGAAGATGGTTTCCAGATTTGTTGTAGTATCATGGAGTTATTTTGAGGTATAGGATATAGTGACACACAAAGATGTGTGGTTAAGCAACTAGCAAATGATTTTGAGAAAGTTTAGAAGATTCAGGCTTGAGGCTGGGGTGTGGATCAGGTTTCAAATACTGCATCACACAGAAACTGAGTGAGGCTGCAGCTCTCCTATGGTATTTCACAGATCTGTAAATGTTTTTTTAAAGATGTTCAATCCAACACTTAGCTGGCTATAACAAGGACTTAAGGGAGCAAAAGGCTCTTTTTTCTTTTTTCTTTCTTTTGCTCTGTTGCTTCATTAGCTTTGGGAATGCTGGGTCCATTACTGTGAGTTTTCCTGTATAATTTAAGAAAATAATGAAAGCGTGCATATTTTTCTCAGTGTTCTTGGCATTAAATCTGTCTTTAGATTTGGTTAGCCTCTTTTTTCATACACAGTGTGGGCTGGTATCCTTTTAAATATTTCAAAACTGTAGAAATTGTTTTGGGTTGTTTTTATTCAAGATAGAAGGTTTTAGTTGTTGTTTTTTTTAAAGATTGAAACATGAAAAAAAAAAAAAATCATTGCTACAATACGTAAGTTCCCATTGCTCTGTAGCAGTGGCATTAGTGCATGCTGTTTCTCAAAAATATCAGTGCTCCATGTTTGCTTTCTTCTCTCCCAAGTATCCAGAACAGATACTGTGCTGGGTGAGATCAAAATGAAGTAATTTTTGTGCAAACAGCACTGATATTTGGTGCTGGTTTTTGGGTTTTTTCTCTCTCAGGATCGGCAACTCTTTTATGTTTGTGTTCAATAGGGATGGATTTTGGAAGGATTCCCTGAAAATCAGGAGCAGGCATGGATGCTGCAATCATCTGGCATCATTCCTAGGCACGTTGGTAAGCATTAGAAGGTTTATGCCTGATTGCATCCAGTAGCAAAGAGTAGAAGTGTTTTTTCCAAAAAAAATATTGATAAATCCGGTACGGAGAGTGAAGAGATCAGAGTCACTAGACAGCAGAATATTTTAGTGTGGTTCAGATTCACTCAAAAACTTGAGGCAACCTGTGAGACTTTAACACTGTCTATCACACACAGCCCCTTTTTTTCTTACACTTTGGAGTTCTGTATATTCCAGACCATTCCAGTAAGTGTCTCTGAGCTTCCCTTCTAGGAGAGGGTCTACGTTTTCTCTGACTTCCAGCTCTAGAAATCAGTCTTTGTCCTCAGACCAAAACAATTCCTTATGTACTAAATACAAAATCATCCTTCTGTTGAATTAGAGAATGCAAACAGCAAACCTCACAAAGTGAAGTGGAAACATCATGATTTAAGCTTCACCTTCCAGAGTGAGGTGGATTCTGACTTGACTTGAGAGGAACATTTATTTACTGGCAAAGTTGTGGTAGACAAGCCCTTGATAGCTGCGCTTGCAGTCTAGAAGGAGCCAGTTGTCCCAAATTAATATGGTTTGAGGGCCTACTTAGAGAGTAAGAAATTATTATGACTGTCAGGAGTAGAGTGTAAAATGATACATGTAGAGCTTGCCAGTGGATAGTGAACAGAATGTCAGCTAACTTGATGAATTGTCACTTTGGATTTTATTTGGAAAAGCTTTGAGTGTTAATGAAGAACTCAGAATCACTGCAAATGGAGTTGGGCAAAAATGTTTAATGTTTAGTACTTGCATGTATTTTTAATAATGCTGATAACATCTGAAGTTGAGTTTTGTTCACAATTATATCTGTGCATTCAAGACCTGAATGAGAATCATGCAGCTTAAGTCTGTCTAGTTAATCAAAAAGAAGATTGAGAGATGAGATTTATGGTGTATGGATACCTTATTAGAGGGGAAAGTGTCTGAAAGAACTATTTGATACAGAGAAGAAAGTCATAAGAAGAACTTGTTTGAAACCTGTAATCAAGTGCACTGAAAATAGTAATTAAATTACAGTGTTTAACTGTGAGGATGATTAGCCAGAATCAAACTAGGGAACTGACAGATCCTCCATCCTTTGGTGCTCTCTAATGAAGTTTGAACACTTCTCTGTGAGATTATCAAAAAATAAGTTTCACTGATCTCACTGCCAAGTACCTGGATGAAAAGTGATTGTGGTATAGGAGAGAATCAGCCTGGAGTGATCCATGGATATTTCTGTCCCAGGCTCCAGGTACAATGTCAGTGAAGGAGAACCTTGTTAACTGGTGTGGATGATGGGGACAGGTAGTACTCATGGGTACTGGGCTGGATGAATGTATATTGTATCCCATGATACTGTTTAGGAAGTGGAACAAAATACTGATTAAAAGTGAAGTATTTGAAGGTAGAATGCTGTGAAAGGAGGATGTTGTGGATGTGCTTGAAATACATTGATCCATCTTAATACTAGGGTACATGTAAATAGTTACAAGTAAAGCAAGTAACTAACAAGAGCTACACTTTTTTTTTTTTTTTTTTTTTTTTTTTTTTTAATTTTATTTTACCTAGTTGTGCTTTATGCTTCAGACACTGTGCTGATTGAGAGGAACATTGGGAAAAGACTTGATCCCCTCACAGAAGGTGCAGTATGTTTGTTTCTGACCTCCACTAGAGACTGGAGGGTTGCTTGGTCGCAGAAACACTGATAATACCAGTGGGATTAAAATTTGAATGGTATTCCTTTAAGAACTAATATTTATTCATAATTATAAATCTAAGCTATTTGAAAAAAGCATTTGTTGACATCACATTATTTTCTGTGCCAATGAAATATGGGGAGATGTAAAACTCAGTATAGAGCCTGCAAACAATAGAGTTTTTGCCACCAAGGTACAGCTTCAAAGTAGACCTTGATTTTGTTCAGGAGACCTTTTGGAGTTCCTAACCAGTGTCTAATTTCTAGAGGTGTACCACACAACCTTTGACTGGCCAAGTGATGTGGAGGTCCAGCAACGCCTGGTGAAACCAGAGCTGTCGGAGCAGGAAATGTCCAAGAAATTGCTGGAGTATCACAGGACCTTCCCTGCAGTTTTCCAGATCTACCAAAAAGTTTTGAGATCAATCAATGCAGACCAGCCTTCCGTGGATGTCCTCTCACAGGGTGAGTGCCCCTATGGCAAATCTGATAGTTGATAAACTCTTCTTTGGAAGGTGGTTCCCAGCCATTAGAGGTAGTTGTGAGCATTCGGATCAGTCAACAGAGATGGTTCCCAGCTGAGTTGTGTCCTCTCTAGTGCAGAGTCTGGGCTGTTTCTGGTAATTATTTTACAGGTCTAGAGTAAGTGCAGATAACTGGGAAGTCTTAGTTCCCCAGTCCTGCCAGGGAACAGCTGACTCAGTGATGCAAGTGTCACAGTTATTTCTCTGAGAGTCTCTTCTACAAGGCTGCATTGTTCATCTCCCAAAGGGCTAATACCTTCCACAAGTCTGGTAACAAGAAGTAGGAGTAGCTCAAAGCCAGCAGCATTTCATTATTTAAAAGCTGTTTGTGCTGGTAGCTTTTCTGTTCAACAATTCCTGTTTGCCTTTGCTTGACTGTAATGCAATCTGACTTTTAATGTCAATTCTTCAAGAAGAGAATAAGGAAACTGCCAGAAAGACCAATTGATAATGTACTTTGTAGCTGTCAGTCCGTAGATGATCTGTTATATCCCAGTAATTTTGCATCTCAAAAGGTCTTTTTTTAAATAACAAGTGCTGCACTTTTAAGATAAACAAGTAGGAAGTTTATATTCTGAATTTACACATTAATTACCTCTAAATTACTTAATTAAATTTAAAAGTTCATATCATCATTCATAAAGAATTCATGCCTTGAATTGTAAATAAAAATGTGAGTGCCTGAATATTAATTATTATTAATTAATAATGTAGTGAGATAAATTGAAAACTGGAATGAAAAAATCCTCTCTAGATCTTTTTTCTGTAGTGCATCAAGCAGCCAGCTTTTTTTTTTTTGAAGAATAATTAGATGTGGAGACTGTCTAGGGGATCATTACTCCTAATTAACTTGGTTATTTACTGCAAATTAAGCATCATTTGTAAGCAGGATGCTTTGCCTGTAATGTTTCTGCTTTTCAATACACTGGGTTATGGAAAATATTCAGAATAAGTAGAGCACTCCTTGGGTAGCTGATACTTGGGTTTTAGGAAGTTATGCAGCAAACATACTGTTTCCTTTTTTTCCAGGGTTTTGTGAAGTAATTTTATAACTAGAGTTAAAAAAGAAGAAGGAGATGAGGCTATTAGTATTATTGTGTGTTGTTTCATACAGTGGTAAAATTTTGTATGCTCTTAAACTCTGATGAATTCCAGCTAACCTGTGCCTGGATCTGTTGTACTGGGTGGTGCTGGGGACAGAGATGTGTTGCAGTTGGAGCCAGGTTGTCAGGGTACAGCGTTTGTATTGTCTAGAAGCAGCAAGCCTGGACCCTGCTGAAAGTGCTTCTTTATTACAAAGGACATTATGCTACCAGAGTGTCCAGCAGAGGGTCCTCAGACATTTGTTTTTTTTTTAATCTGGGCTTATGACTCACACAAACATTAATGTCTAAGCCTGACCTGTTCGTTAGACTAAAATACTGTTTGTTCCCAGAGTTCCTTAGTCAAGGCTTTTATTTGTCTGGGCTAACAATTACATCCATTGCAGTTACAGAGGAAAAATCAAAGCCTGAGTAGATGTCCCCATGCTGCTTTAGTAATGGCAGTCAGGATGTGGTGGCATGAACTTTGCCTTGGCATTTGGATCTCTGGTCCCTGGAAATCTTGCACAGCTTGTGCCAAAACTTGAGCTGCTCCCTTCACTGGAGTCATTAGCCAGGAAAAGGGCACGGGGAGTAAGTGTCTGACAGTGTCCAAGTACAATCCTGATTTGTCCTCAGTGCCAAGCTGTGTCTTCTTTTAGCTTCTTGATTTATCAGGTGCTGTTTTGAGACTGTAACAAAGCTCTGGTCCCTGGAACAGAGCAATGCTGATGACACTGCTCACATCCTGTGATCTTTTGACAGCTCTCAAGATCTGCAGATTGACCCAAATGTAATATCTCATATGCATTGCAAAATGTAGAACATGATGTCCAGCAAATAGAGTGGAATCAGGCAGAGAAGCTCAAAAAGCCTTTACATTTCTGCAAAAATGATGGACAAAAGAATAAAATCATCCTTGGCTGTGTGTTCTCAGTGCCATACTGTGTCGTGACATCCTATGCTACAAGTCTATAATATTGTAATTAGGAGTTTGTTTAATCAAACACACACAGCTGGATAAATGTCATATTAATTTAACATCCTGAGTTTTTACACTTAAATATTTGTTCAGAAACTGCAGAAAGTATTAAATGTAATTATATCCCTCTATAATTTGCATGGTGAAATTGTACCTATCAAGCAAAAATTACTTCTGCTAAAAACAACATGGTAAAAGAGCAATTATTAATTGAATCTGCTCTTTAAAATAATTTGACATCTACTGATGAAAGCAAGCATAGGAGTGTAATGATAGTGAGATTGCTGAAGTGCCTCTCTGTGTAAGTTGCTGACATGACAGTTTTATCAGAGTCAGGATTTTGGTTGGAGTATCTAGATGTTTCAGTGATAAATGGTGATCAAAATGACTTTTTTAAAAAGGAGAGAGAAGTTAATGTGTAGAGAGATAGATAGATATTTTTAGTATGAACCCATATATAGATACAAACTGTATTTCTTGCCTTTCTCTCATGTTTTAGTCCTCACCTATGTCCAAACACGGCCCCGCTCAGCTGCCCCCTTTACACCACGGATTCTCTTTTGTGGCCCCCCAGGCAGTGGGAAGAGCCTGCAGGCAGCACTAATAGCTCAGAAATACGATGTTGTCAACAGTAAGTTCTCAGTAAATATGCACTTTGCTCAGTTCCCTCTTTCTCTCTTTCTGATCATTTATCTTTTGCTTGTCTGTCTGGCTTACTTGCTTATAAAATTTCTGCTTCTCCATTGCTATGGATGTCAGATTTTTGAGGGAAGTGAAAAGTATTTCAATGCAGAAATACAAACCAGTAAAGCATATACTCCGTGACAAACCAGCTCTGCCATTTTTCTACTCATCATTTTTTCTACCATTTATATCAGTAGTTTTCCGTGTGCTCCGAATTCTTCAGTGGATCAGGAGTGATGTCTTTGCAGTTTCAATTGTCTGACCACAATGGGGGGCACTTCTGAAACCTAATTTACTCTGAACTTTAAGGAAGGCCCAAGTTCTGTGCATCTGAAGTAAAATATTAGAAAAAGAAAGAATGATTAAAAAGTGCATTCTCTTTATTTTGTAAAGTAGGCCTGGAAAATTCTGTATGAGGCTTGTTTGTGGTTAGCAGGCTCGTGTTAAAAAGTCTCCCAACATGAATATAAAGCCTGGGGATGGGATCAATGCAATATGTGTCCATGTTCCAGAATGTCTTCTAATAGTGGATTAGCCATAAATTATTTTAAACAAATGTCTGATAGCTGTACTTTGCTGATTAGTGATATTCTCTTTGTTAAGTAAACTGCCAGTTCATTTCATTAGGATTCTGGCAATGTATACCAAATGAAAACATCACAACTAAGTAGGTAGGGTATTTTTATTTTTATTTTTTTTTAATCTTCAGGATATTCTTTAATTAGTGGATCTTGCTCAGTTGTCCACAGTGATGTCCTGGTTTGCTGGCAGCTTCCCTGAAGTCCTAATGAATTCAAAAGATTTAATTGAACCTGAATTTGGCTTTACATGTACATGCTATCTCCAAGTTCTGAGCATATCATTTTCAATTACAGATTTGGTGGATCTGCGCAGAAAAAAAACAATTTTTTTTTCCATTTCCAACTTGTAACTTCACAGAGAGCCATATGTTTTCATATGATCATTCCAGCCAATGGCTAGATCACAGGTTTGTGCAGTTCTGTTAAAGGCATAGAAACAGCTATGGAACTGTCTACTTATCAATTTAGAGTTCCAGGTTTAGTATGTTTTATTTAAAATCTTTATCAATAGTTCAGTATTTTTAAAAAAATTAATATTAATAAAATTATATCAAGTGAACTTGAAAAAGGTAGGTGTCTATTATTTAAAAATCTATATTACAGTACTAATAAGTACAAATAAAATTGATAAAATGTTAATGCTATCAGCTATTTTAATATTGCTGTGGTTTATAATTACATACTAAAAATAATGCATGTAGGGTTATTCAAAGCTATATTTTTAATAATTGTGTAATTGACTTAATGAGAAAGAAAACATTTGAATGTGTTAAAGAAAAACTGTTCTCATGTTTCTGAACATTTTTTCAGAATTCGGTTTATAAAACTGCAAGTTTTTAATCTAGGTCAAAATTTGCCTTTTTAAGAAATAATTATTGTATAAGAGAGTTGCAGCTCTTTTTACTAAAGACATCACCACTACTTTACCCATATGCTGAATTTTAGTTAAGAATACTGTAAACCAAATACTAGTAGAATTAAGTATTTAAAACAGAGCTGGAAGACCATCAGTTTATTGGAGAGTATTCAGCACATACTTAATTTTCAGTTAGGCCATTGGGACTGGAGCTGAGGCTTGAAATTTAATCCTGTTTTTAAATGGTTTCATGAACTGAATTTAGGCACACAGATAATAGTCCCTGCACTGAGTTTCTGTTATGTTGTGACACCAGTTGCTGTGAATATAAATTTGCTTCTCCAGGATGAACAATGACTTAAAAATTGGTGTTAGTTCTTTGTCACAAACATTAAACTTTGTCCAAGAGCTGTTCCTGTGGAGTGTTCTTAGTCTTGGTTGTCCAACAGTGTGGTAACAGTGATAAAGCAGAGGAAGGAACTTTATTCAGTAAGAGTAAGTTGTAAAAAATGAAAACCACTAGAAAACCTTGAGTTATTATTTATTTCAGTAACATAATTGATTAATATATTTTTCTCTACCTCTGCTTTTAATATGTTCTTTGCCAAATGTACTCTTTTTTATTCAGTATTCTCCCCCACTCAGTCTCTGCTTTTTGCTTTGCTTGGACAAAAGAAAAAACAAAAAACAAAAAAACCAAACCAAAAAACAAACAAACAAACAGAAACAAAACAAAAAACCAACACAAAATAATCCTAACAACAAACCCAAAACCCCTACAACTTCTATTTTATTCAGTGACCTTATTTTGATATGCAGCTTCTGGGTTTTTTTTCTTTTCTTTGTTGCTTCCTTTTTAAAATTTAACCTTGTGTCTTTTTTGTTCTTCCTTCCTGTTAGTTTGCTGTGGGCAATTGCTAAAGGAAGCTGTTGCAGGCAAGACAAAAGTTGGAGAACTTGTTAAGCCTTATATTGACAATGGATACCCAGGTAGGGGACGTTGTCTCATTACACTGTAGTTACAAATTTGTGTCAAAAAATATAATTTGTGAGTGATTTCTTTCTTGTCAGATTCTAGTCTGAGTTATAGCAGAATAAAGTTGCTTAATTCTTTTCATTACATGTGACTGGAGGTGCTGCATAACAGGTATTAGAGTTCTAAATTCTTTGATACCTTCAAAGCAAGTTTTTCATCCTTCTAGTGGAATTCAGATGTTTTGTATATGCTCCAAAATTTGACTGCCATGTTTTTATCTTTAAGTCAAAATCAGAATTCTAATACACATGTATCATTTTTAAATGTTGAAATTATTTTGAACACAGAATCATGTTACATTTTTATTTCAAGTGGGCTACAATAAAGACTCTGGTTTTCTATGTAGATTTAGACTCGCAGAATGCTTCTGTAGATTCCTCTACTTTCCCACAAATGTTTTTACTTAAAAATTAAATTTCTTTTGCATGTAATTTTTATCAGGATTTTTGGTTGTAGGAGGGAACTACCACTAAGAATATGTAAGCATATTTTGCTTTTGGAAGGCTCTGCAGTGGTTTAAGATAAATCATAAATACTGTAAGCTCCTTAGGGCAGCAGCTTAAACTTACATGTTTGTGAGTTGTCTTGCACAAGGATAAGTCTCTGCCTGTGGTGGGTATTAAAAATCAGAAAAGATCTGTAGTACTGTAGGATAAGTTACATTTCATTGGGGTGGAAAAATGTTTATTTTGCCAAATGACAATGGCCTGGGAGAGGAACTTTCAGTCCTGCTGCTGGAACAGGCCCAGTGATTCCCAATGATACAAATATAAGGAGACAATTTTGCTGAAGATTGAGAAATCTCAGTTAAGCTTCAGCATTAATGGAATTTTGAGTGAACCCTCTCCTGAGCAAAGAGAAATCTTCATTGTCTTTTTTTTTTTTTTTTTTTTTTTTTTTTTTTTTTTGGCAAGAAAAGTCATTTAGTGAGGTGCAAAGCTTTGAGAGCCCCCTCTTTTCTTTTTTTTTCTTTTGCACATTGGCTTAATTCCAAGGCTGAATTACCTGAATTACCCAAATCTGAAACATGAGCCTGTAAAATTAACTGAAGTGCCCTTGACACCATACCAAGAGGTTCAGTACCTCCCTGAGCCTTTCAAAAAGACCTTTGGCAGCTGCACCTTTGGGTATTCTGTCCCTCTGTCAGCCACTTTATCAAGCCACAAGGTAATAACATTTTAACTCTAAACTTCATCCCCAGTGAGTGGATTGCATTTATTCTTAATATAATAACTTGGCTGGTTCAGTGCATTAATTTTCCATGGCAGCCCCCTTATTGCTGGGACTGGGAGCCCTGGGAGTGAAAACCAGGAATCTCTACAGCCTGAGAGGTGCCCCTGTAACATCAGCACAGAGATCTGGGAGAGGATTTTTCTGATTTAGAGGTGCTGCTGATCAGAATGGCCATTTAACTCAAATAATCACAGCATGTATTGAGCACCAGACATCCCAGGACTTGGCAGTCACTTCTGCCTGTCTGCAGCCTGAAGGACCTGGCTGTGGCCTCTGGTGTTTGCAGGCTCATGTGGAGATCATCTCAAGCTCTGGACCTCTGTCTTTTTCATGTTTTCCATTAATTTCAGAATCTTACATGTATACTGTAATTTCAGTTTCTTCTCATCTCTGCAGAGCAGAGGACAGCCACTGTAAATACCTCCCTCTCTAAATTTCAGTTATGGCTGAGATGGGAGCTTGGATGATCTGTTTATTCTAAGATCAGTCCTTTAGGAGCTTTCTTTGCTAAATTGCTCTTTGTCTGTTTTATAAACTTCATCTTAACCACAACAGTCCCTTAAAGGAGATACCAAAAGCATTCCCAGTAGAGTAAAACAGTGGCACAGATAGTAGTTTTCATCCAGTCCTAAAAATATGCATGTCATTACTCCAAGGGAGCTGCTTTCATTTCAGGAAAATGAAATTGAAGTTGTAATTCCTTTCTTCCTCTAAATCAGAAATTATTTCAGGTTTAGGTTAATTTTTTTTTAATATAGTGTGCAGGGATAAAGCTGTACAATGCTTCTGAATATTAATGGAAATCATAACTATATTTCTGTGCATTGTGCTAAAAAATTCTCAGTTTTTGCGTATATGCACATATATTTTATTTGGTGGGACATACGACAAAATTAAGGGCTGAATAAAAATAAATGTTATATAGCAGTACCAGAAATAATAAGTTTTGTCATTTTGCTAATCCTCCTCTCCCAGGGATAACAAAGAATTAATTTACATTAGTAAACACTAACAAGAATTCATTACTGCCCTCACAAGAGGCTTGGAGAGAAAATGAAAGAACATTGTATGCCAAGGAGGAAAGATGGGCACAGAATCCTTGTGTCTCGCTACAGAGTTACACCCAGGCTACTATGGAGCAGAGATTTTCACACTATTACTCCTTCAGCTTCAAGAAAATCACATTTGAATAGCGTTAGCTCAGTGAATAGCAGACAGTGTTATACCTGGGAAGGCAATTAGAACTTTAAAATTGTCACAGCAATTCCAATCATGTACTAAGTTTGGTTGTTCCTTTGTGCAAAGAATCCTGCGGGTGCTGTTGCCACTGAATTCCTGGGGACCAGACAGACCATCAGAACTGGCATGCTTCAACTATTATTAAGCAAAATGAAACTAGTGCCATAAAATCTGGAGGGACTCCTCATCTCTTCTTCAAACCCTTGCCCTGGGGACTGATCCCTTCCTGTGGTCACAACTGGTTGGTACAATTGGTCATTTAAGACCAGCAGGGTCTGTGGTGGTGCCATCAGGAGGCTCAAAGCCCGGTTCTTGCAGAGCCAGCTCATTGCTGAGGCTTTTCCATTCTGTCCTAGTCCTGCTTAACTAACTCAGAGCTCTTCTTGCTTTTAGGATTCACAAATATTCTGTGTACTTTTTTTTCCCCCTGTACTGCTACTTCATGTTTACAACATGGATTTCAAAACCAGCCCAGAACATTGTATTATTCACCCCAGAAGGCAGCTCAGTGCATTCCCATTTTCTGTACTTTGTAGCATTTGCTGTCTCATAAAGACCTTTTCTCTTCTTTATGAAACTCGTTGGTTTTCCATATGGTGATTTATTTTGCTTAATGAAGGTAGAAAAGCTATTTTTGAGCCCATTCAATTTTTAATTCCCAGGACATTCTGGTCTACAGTTGGTGTACACTAGATATTCAAAAATTTGCTTTCAGTGAGAAGTTCAGCAACCTGACTGCTTGCTGGCTCTCCTAAACATAGAGCTGTTCTTTGGCCAAGTACTCTGAAATGTTCAGAATTTTCCTTTAGGAAAAAAGTATTTCTCTGAATACTGGGCAATTACTGCCAGCTATACTCTGTGCAGAAAATTTCCAGCATTTGAGTCTGAGACCAGTCTTCTGGTTATTAACTCCAGTTGAAATCTTGGTCAGTAAAGCTTAATTTATCCCATGTCATTGGCTTGGGCAGCCTTGGGAGATTTTCATCTGGAGTAAGAGGTGAGCATAGTGGCCAGAACCCTTCCCTAGGCAGCAAGACAATACATTTAAATGAATTTGTTCAGTTTGATTCCCTCTGAAATGTGGGCAGACTGTTCCACAGGTTCCTCCCCTTCTAGTAATTCAGAGTCTGGACAAGTGATGCATGTGTAGATACCCAGCCACCAGCCTGATGAAGAGCTTCACAGAGAGTTTGTGTCCCCAGGTTGCTGTAATTCTGAGGGCTAGGCTGCATTCTGGACCTGCCTTATTAATGTACAGCTCCATCTGCAGTAGCTTCCTTCACCATTTCACAGGTGACTGTCATGATTTGAAAAAAATAAATGCAGAAAGCATACCTGCTTTTTTAATCCCCCCTTGTTTGCATTTTATTAATGAGAACAGAAGCATTTTGGCATTCAGGGCAACATGAAAATAGGAAAGGTCATGGGTCAGTTGAAAAGAAATTTGTGTGCCATTCTCTGTTCAATTTTCCGTGTTTTCATGGTAAAATACCATGGAGTGATCACTAATTAATATATCTGTTTGCAAGGCTGCACTACATGAAGCCAAGAAAAATGAAATGACAGAAAAACATCATGAAGACCAGGGGAAAAAAATCCACTCCTAAACCTGTCAGACTGTGGTTTTCAGCTGGGAGAACTGCTATTAGTTGGGGTAATTGGGGTTTTTTTCCACCAAAATGAAGATTCAGGTGATAAATAGAGCTGATTCATGGAAGACAGATAACACTGCACTGTTTGCAGCCTGTTAGAATTGAACACACACAATCTGTGTTGCTTTTTCCCCTTCCTTTCTCTATTTTTTGAGTAGTAATATCTGAAGCTGTCCCCAATGGCAGTCTGCATGTGGGGGGTAAAATCTGGAATTCCCTAATTTCTCCTGTTTCCTAATAAAACCTTTTACCGTACAAATGTAGATTATTTTTCCCCCCTTATTTTAAATTGCAGTGGTTTTAAAGGGGTGCTTTTTGGTGTAGCCTCTGAAAGTTGGGGTCCCCTGGTGATTGTGATCACAGTCTCACTGAAAGCATTTGGGTTGTTTGGTGGTTCGGTTCGTCGGGGTTTTTTGACATCAAATTAATATTCTCATCACTGAGTGTGAAGTCAGGATTTGACAATAGAGCAGCTTCCACTTTGTTAAAAACTTGCAAAGAGTTTCAGAGTTGAAAGGCTGAGTAAATCTTTATATCTGAGGAGGTAAGCTTAGTGTTATTTCTTGGTTTTAACAGCGCTGTGCTGGCGAGCTGGAAGCTGTCTGAACATTGGAGAGGGACCCTTTGGGAGCTCTGTTGGTTTTCAGCAAGTCTTTGCATGCAGTGTGTTTGTACTTGCTGAAGACAGCGCATGGCTCTCTAAATAATTTACAAGTTGATTAATAGACTCACATGGGTATAATTAGAAGAGGGAGAGACAGCAGCTACAGTAACGGGTACAGTGCTTGGGGGAACTAGAGACTTTATTTTTTTTAAAGAAACTTTCTAGGGTGCTGGGCGTTTGAAGATAAGTTGGGAAGAGCTCAGTGCCTCTTCTCTTTTGAAGTGGAAATAGGACAGTTTGAATCCGTCGAGTTTAATTTTTCACAAGCTTTAGGGGCCCTGCAGTGCAACTCCCTTTTTATTATTGAAAAAAACTCTCCATTTTTCTTTCATTTTTTTTCACACAGATGTACACACACACACACAGAGCCCAAACAGTAGCTAATAAACAATTTTCTGCTTTATTTAAGTTAGTTTTGTAGTGATTCTATATGTTCAGCTATATGTGCCCCTTTACCACAAATATAGTGTGTAAAGTTACACAGATATTTATAAATACACCACACTTTAATGTATGCATTTTAAAGAAACCTTCACCTCTGTTTGACAATGCTTTTGAAGTAGCTCCGTTTTTCAAGTCAAACTTTTGACTTTTCCTCTGGGACTGCTGCAAAGGTTTTTTTTTTTTTATGGAGAATAGGTAGCAGTCTTTTTTCCTACTAGGAGAAAATTGGTGGTCAAGAGAACAAAATAAAATTTAAATATTTTTATTTCTGGTTTAGGTGTCCATATTTTTAAAAAAGATGCAAGGACGTAGAATAGAAAGTTGTATATGAAAAAATATAGGGAGTAAGTTGGCATCTTCTTTCCTGAATTTTACCTTTTTTATGTGTTGAATCAACACAATATGATACATTAGAGTCCCATTTTCCTTTATTTGTAAATCTAGAGTATATTTTTCTTGATTTACACAACACACAACAATCAAAATTGCTTTTCTGGCTGGCAGATCTTCAGGGTTGAAGTAACACTGGGAAAACTCAAATATTTTTAAAGGCCACTCCATTTAAGAATAAATAAAAACCAAACACAAAAGAGCAACAAAAAAACCCAACTCATCCCAAAAAGCCACTGCTAGAAGACAAATCAGACAATAATAGGTGTGATTTTCTTTAAGAGACTTGTGCAATTGTTTTCTTCAGCAGTTGTGGTAATCAGCCAGGGGCTGTGGTGCTACCCATGGACATTCTGCTCCTCTCCTGCTTCTGCAGCACTGGTCACCAGTATCACTGTTTCTGGAGTACCCATGGCTCAGTCCCAGCCCCTCTCCCTCTCCTCTCTGGGTTTGCAGGAGGGAGGGGGTAAGTTGAAATGGATCAGGTTCCCCTTTCTGGGATCCTTGTGCACCAACAAAATGCTCCAAAAGTTCCTGGATCTAAAGGGAAACTGTGGTCCCCTGCCATCCAGGGCCTCAGATTTGTCAGGGGCTTTTAACCAACAAAGCACAACATAAATACTAATATTTTCTATTTCTTTTGGTCTTTGTTGCTGACAACCATTGTTCAGAAACTTAGAAACGTGGTGGTTCCTTCCCTGGCACTTGCAGCCCAGGGCAGCTGACTTGAATTCTGTTTGGTTTTCTGTTTGGAGTTTGGGATGGGGAAATCACACAAATTTTGGTAAGATAATAGGAAGGAAAGCATGTTGCAGATTGGCACCCTGAGGTCTTTGGAGTTTAACATTAAATTTTGGCTTTGGCTCTTTTTGTTCTACAGACAGACTCAGGCTCCTGTATGAAACTGGCGTTCTCTTAGGACATGCAAAACATTTCATAGCTCTTGTGTACCACCTTACATTTTCAAAAGTCTCTTTAATGTGGTTGGTGGGTGGCAGGAGGAGCAGCAAGGGGAGAAATGCAGGACTGGGCAGGTGATCCCACCGTTGGGGATCTGAAGTGCATCACCTGGAAGGAACAGCAAACCCTTTATGTCCTCTCTTCTCATCTTCTGTCTGGTGTAGAAAGCCAAGATGTTTCCCATCATGTTTATCAGAGCAAAAGTGTTTGTTTGTTTGTTTTTTAATATAATCACTGCCAAAAAGGGCTTTTTGGCCAAATCCAAGCCCTGTGTTCTTCAACAGAGCTGAACTACTTAGAAATAGGACAGAGATAAGGCACCTCGTTGATAGGAATGATGTGTCCCACAGGTTAGAACTGTGCTTGCTGTGTTCTAGCAGTATTCTCTCTGCAGAAGCTGAGGAGTAAAAAGAAGCAGTGCAAATATACATTGCATTACCAGGTTTAGAATCTTTCAGGTTAGAAACATCTCCCCGAAGTAACTGAGGAGCTTTTGTCTTGCAGCTGGGTAAACTGAGGCAGAAAAACTAATTGAACTGGAGCTGCACTGCAGACAGTGAGGGAGTGTGGCTGGGGACCCAGGGGTGAAGATCCTGACCTTGGTGTCATTCCCACCAGATCATCCCAGGGGTCCCCAGTAGCTCAGGAAAATGCTCATTGCCGAGTCTGTTTTTAGGGGAAAAAAAAAGGTTTTTGTGTCTGTATGTTGGATCCTCAACTTGGACTGAATTTCCACAGCTAAATTTGAAGATGCCAGCAGCAGGTAAAGCAGGGCAAGGGGCTGGAATCTTACCCAGTCCCCAGATGCAGATCCCTGGGCGTGCTGACTGTGAGTAGAAGGATGCTCTGCTTTGACAAGTGTTCAGGTCGGAATTTATCACCTGGCAACTGACGGGCGATTGTGCCTGCTTTAAAAATGTCATTGCTCCCTCCTTAATAGAGCCAACTCCTGTTTCAAATGACTAAAACCCTCCAAAAAACCCCCACCAGGTTCTAACACATGTGAAGAAACAAAACTACATTAAATGTGGGGATTAAATATTTTATCGTATGACTAAATCATATTAAAATAACGATTCCGGTTGTGGCAGGGACCCATTCTCCGCAGTGTCCTGCGTGGGGAAGGCGCGGGTGGAGATGCCATCCCCCGCCTTTCCCCTTCGATGCTTTCCGTGCCGCCCCCAGCGCCGGGAAACGCCGGTATTTGCCGCCTTATGTGCCCTTTTCACCTTTTGTTTCCAAAACCGGAGAGTCGGTGCCGCCCTCAGGTGCCCCAGGTGAGCCCGACGGTGCCCGTGGGTAACCGGGATGGGGTGGAATCCGTGGTGTCCCTGGATTTCCGCGGGCGGGAGTCTCGGCGGGATCGGCTGCCGCGCCCTGCGCTGCGCTCCGCGACCAGGAGGTGGCGCTGGAGAACAACACACGGGGCCGGAGGCGTGGCCAAGGGGCGTGGTTACCATTAGGGGGCGTGGTCTCCCTTGCTGTGGGCGGGGCCAGCGCCGGGCTGGGGGCACCCGGTGCCCTCGGGGGGAGCGGAGCGGTCCCGGTTCTGGTCCCGGTCCCGGTCCCGGCTCCTGCACCGGGAACAAACCCGTGGTTTACTGGATCGAAACGAACCCGCCGGCGCCTCCTCTGTTTGCGCTGAGGACTGGGTTGTGGGGTTTTTTTTGCGTTTGTGTTGTTGTTTTTGTTTGGGGTTTTTTTGTTTTGTTTGTTGTGGTGTGGTTTTTTGTTGGTTTTTGTTTTGGTTTGGTTATGTTGTTTTTTGTTTGTTTGTTTGTTTCCAGTAAGCAAAATGGGCTTGGGAGCTGTGCAAGGGAAAAGCAGCCCGTCTGCAGCGAGCTGGGGGGTTAAATTAAAAGTGCTCAACCTCCAGGATGGTAAATCACTGTCAAATCATTCGAAACTCATGAAACAAAATTTGGTGCTATCTCTGAAGAGCTTAATATGGGCAAGGAAATTGACTACTTCTGCAAAACCCAAATAAAATGACCTGTTGGGGTTAATCCAGAGTTGGTAGGGCAATAAAATAAGCAAATCTCATGCCTTGCTAAATTTAGGATTGACAGGACAATCCAGGGAAGCAGCCTTTGACAGTAGCTCATATGCAGGGCAAGATGTTAACTGTCAAACACTGGGATCAAGCCTCAGGCATCTGAATTAGCTGTGCCAGTCCTCAGACCCAGCAAAAAAATAAAATCTCCAAGAGGAGAATAAAGGGTAAATGGAAAATATTGTTGAAAGGACCTTAAACTTTTTCTAGCACAAAGCTGACCACTCCTGTCTGCAGGTGTGTTTATGCTGTACTTAGATTTGAGAGAAGTGTGTTGATGCTCTACAGAAGTCTGTTTTAAAAGGGAAATATGTGGAGGAGGAATCAATTTAAATATGATAATTGTATAGCTTGGAGCACTGACAGCATTGAAGCTACTGGAGAATAGTGCCCTATAATCTCTCAAGGACTGGTTTTGCCTTTCAGCCTGTGCCTTTCATGTTCTGTTACTTTTCTCTTGAGCAGGTGCTGTGATTTTGTCCACTGATTGCCTGATAGGGATTTCTCTTAGTCCTGCAGATCTCTGGGCTGGGTAAGAGCTAATAGGCCACACTCCCATGAGTTTCATGAGGTACTTTTCAGGAGCAGTACCTTATGCTTGTGAAAACCTTTGAAGTTCTGGGAAGTAAATTCATGTTTTAAATGGTCTGCTGGAAGGTGCTGATTGACAGCCGTAGAGATGGAAAACCTCTCAGTGCCCATGCAGCAGTTCCAGCATGAGCAGCAGCACTTTACTCGGTTCCCTGTACCCTGCCTGATGATACCCTTGGATTGATTGATTGATTGATTGATTGGATCCCTCCCTGGGCCCACAGCTGCTCATTCAGCTCTGTAGTCCAGGCCATTAACATGATTTCTCTCCCTAATAGAGATGTGCTTCTCCATTACCTGATCCCATTATCTCTTTGTAGCACACTGTAATTTTTGCAAGAAACTTATCTTTGGACTTCTCTAATGATAAAGTAAAATCTCTCCAGAGTCTCATTCCCCCAACTTTCAGAGTTGGAAACTCACACAAGCTTATGTTGAAATGGAATTGATTATTCAAAGCTCTTGTGCTTCATAATCTACTTAAAACATGCAGATTGACTGTCTCATCCAAAGCTCTACATTTTACTTTGCTGTAGAGCCCGTTGGGTCATGTGCTTAAGGCCAGGAGACCTCTGGCATTACTTCCAGCCTCTGTGCCCCTCCAATTACAGGTTATTAATTTGCCTTACATTCCAGAGACAGTTCCACATGAGTGAAGAGGCAAACCACACTGCAGAGTTCTTCATTACCTACTCTGTACCACAGCAAAATAAGAATAATATTGATTTTTTCTTTTTCCCTCTGGTCTGTGGAAGACGTTTTGCAGTTTTAATGCAGCCTTTTTAAGTGTGACTGTTCCTGTTCAAGGGCAGCTGATGTACTTTGTAATGCCATCAAACCACCAGCCAGCTCTGTTCCCCTATTGTGTTGAAGTGATAGGTATGTTTGCTAATCAAGAGGAGAGCAGAGCTTGCTGTCTGACTTGTTTATGTTTTCTTTCTCACCATCAAGCTTTAGAGGGAGGCACAGAAAAATATGTAAGCATCTATATTATTCAGTGATGTATATGTGTACATTCATGTACCAACAATCTGGAGTGGGTTGCTCATACCTGCTCTGCAATTAGCAGTGTCAGGGTTACCAGGGATCTCTGGGATTACTCAAAATATTCCAAACCTGGCATGCCACTGGATCAATTAATAATTAATTGTCACTCTGTCTTGTTAGATTTTTTTCCCTCTTGCCATTGTTTCAGTTTTGTTCAGAAATAGTGACCAAAGTATAAGAATTTGATGGAAAGAAGGCCCATGGGAAGAAATCAGATCAAGGAGTTGCTGCCTGCTTCCCAGCTCAACTGCATTTTAATTTTCCTGTAGGCTGTAGTGTTTCTCCTTCCTGTGTGCAGGATGGAAGCAATTTGGCCCTGAGAACTGGAGAATTTCTTATGATCTGCTGGAAACTCAACAGCACAGTATTCCCACTCCTTTTTCTGTGCCATTCCTGAGACTTTCAGCCCCTTCTTCACCTCACAGGGATGTCAGCTCTGGCAGAACCCTACCTTAGTGCAGGTTTACTGATGGGTTTGTACTCCAATCCTTTACAAAACTGTCTTAAGCATTCTGAAAATGTTTCAAAAAAACCCAGGTAATTTAGTATCTTTGTAAGTGCATGATAATGATTCCAGTAGGAATCGTGATAAAATAACATGCATCAAGGTGAAAAGATTAGTGCTGCAGCTAGAAAGTCAGGAGCACAGGAAAATTCCACTGCTCTTTGTATGAAATACATTCTGGGGAAAGAAGGTGGGATTTGTTTTTTTCCTTTTTTTTCCTATTAGGATGTCTTGGGTTTGTGTTAGTTCTTGTAAGCTGGAGGGGAGGGAGAAGAACTGCCCTGCAAAAAGCACTGAGATTCTCCTCTTATCCCCTCCATGCCTGCCTGCAGCTCAGGTCTTGGATAGATAAGTATCATCTGTCTAATACCATTTCTGCCTGCTGCTGCACTCGTGTATAGTTAATTTTGTGAATCCCATTTCTAACGGAATGCCTAGTTTTGCCTTGTCATTTTGCTCTCTGTCAAGCATCTGCTTTTATTCCATTCCTATTTTCTTTTAGCAGATGGAGAATATTACTCTTCTTAACTAGTTTTGTTTTATGATGTAGATATTCTCAAGTAATGCACTAATCTGTTTTCTAATTAATTCCCTCTGGTTTTCCTCCCTTTTTGCTGGTATGTTGAATCCTGAGTGCAATTCTGTAGACTCAGTAATTTGATTATTTTAAGGCGAAGTAATGAATTTTATGATAGAGGTGTAAGTCTTTAGGAAATGTTACATTTCAGGAAGCAAATGGCTTGTTTTATTGCAGTTTGAAACCTCCTTGTACCCGGGGTATAACTGTGCACTGCTAACAATACACTCAGCTAAAATCCAGGAGCATCCCTGCCAGCCAGTCAAAAAGCAAATTGTATTGTTAGAAATCTGACACTCTCAGACTCCTGCCAGCACTTGTTGTGTTTCTGTATGCAGATGGGATGGCAGGGGGAGTATCAAAACATCAACATTCCATGATGTGGATTTATGGAGCATTTTTAATCGCTTGTTTCCAGTAGAGGCAACAGTGTATTACACACACTGCACAAATCAGGAGATGGGACCCTCATCGCTGCTTGAAAATTGTTTTGGCTGCTTCTCTGGGAAGTAGCTCCAGGTGCTTTTGCTGACCTTTCATTCCAGTTATTCAACACTAAGCCCAACACTTTGCCTGAGTCCTTGGAAAAGTTGTAGTACTTGTGTTGAACCTAATAATTTCATTCTCCTGTAACAAAAACCAAAACACAGTTCAAGTATCTTAATTGGAATACTTTACTTTATGAAGGCAATAGTGAAAATGTGCAGGATACCTCTTAACTACTGCATCCCATTGCAAGGGATTCTAAAAGCTGCACAGTAATTGTAATCCCAGTCAGCATCTTGCTGATGTTGTCTTTTGCCCTGAAGAAAAAATATAATAGAGGAAAAAGAACTTTTATCTCTGAAATGAGGGAGTCAACAATGCAGTAATTACAGTAGTTGAAATACATTTTGGAAAATTATTTTCAGTTTTAAAAGCTTGAAACCTTTAGGCAAGTTGGAGAAATACTGCATCTCTCCTGCTGTGGCAGAACCATTATCATCTCCTAAGTTAAATACAGAAAGCTTCAGAAATTTCTTTCCTGTTTTAGGATTTCTTTTACACAACTCAGGTCATTATTTTTGCATTTTGATAAGATTGTGTCACACACTTCATTGTGACATCAGCCCAGGGTGGCTGAGAGAAAAAGTACATTGCAAAATTTTGTAGGCCCCATTTTGTACCAAATACTTTGCTTTGGTCCTTTTGAGTTTGGGTGTTCTGGCAGCACAGTAGAGATGCAAAAGTCAACAGCACCTCCTCTCTCCAAAATCTAGCTGTCATCAATGGGAATGACTCTTTGTGTTTTAGTTCCTGTAGCAGTCTAACCAGAAGAAGGGGGATGTATCCTCCTTAACTGCAGCCTCAGCATACAAAACAAATGTCATCTTTTTAATGCTTTGCAGTCCCAGACACCCTCTGTATGAAGATCCTGGCAGAACGCCTCAATGCACTGGACTGCTTGACCAATGGTTGGGTGCTTCATGGCTTCCCAAGGGACATAGAGCAGGGAGAAGAGCTGCAAAAATCACATATTGCTCCAAACAGGTAAAGTAGAAAAAGTTATATCTGAAAAAAAATTGTTTATGGAAATATAGAGATCTTTACTGACATTGTATGGGCTGTTGCCTCTGATTTATTGCTTCCTTAGCTAGAAAAGGGGACTTTCTCCTGGAGAGTAGGAAATAGAGCACTGGCCTTACAAATCCTCCAGATGGCCAAACTGTGGGAGAGAGAAGAGGTTTGTTGTTCTGGTTATTTGTTTGAGTTGCCTCTAAAGGCAAACCATAAGAAATGGATTAAAGTTTGGATTACATCAGAAGGTGTATTTTATTTGCAGCAGGAGGGGGGATCTACATCTTCTTTCTTTAACACTGGCATAATATCATGGAACTGTATTTGAATTGCAAGGAGCTCATTATGAGACTTTTGGGTTTTGTGAAATAATTAAAAACAATATGAGAATTATATTTTATTTGAGCTATAATGAAGTATTCAGAAATGTAATATAAGAGAAAAGAGCATCAAAAGAGAACTCTTATGACTGCCAGGAAAATAAAATCAAGTGGCTCTTTCCAGCTGGGCCAGAGGTGGTGAGGATTTGAGGTGCTGGGGCTCAGAGGCTTTTTCATCCCCCTCCCAGGGGTTCCTGCTTCAGCCCGTACCACTGGCTGACATGGCCATTTTAAAGGCATACATCAGAAATTTGTAGTCTCTGTGCTTCCAGGAAGCTTATTCTTAGCTAAAAAACTAGTAGTGGAAAAGGTGTGTTACCCACATAGGTGTTTAAGGTGGCAAAGTTCCCCTTCCTGTGCCTTCGGTGTGGTCACCCTCACCCCCTTCCTGTGCAGGTAGAGCAGAGAGAAAGCAAAGGGTAAGACTGAGGTGGAGAGGGAGAAGAGGAGAAGGAAAAGGGAGGGAGCTAGCACTCATTCCATCAAGGGTTAAAAAGGAAAGTATGAGAAAAGAGTAGTCACTTTATCTATTAAAAGATGAAATGCATCTTAAACAGGAATCCATTTCATGAAAAAAGGGAGAAGGACTCTTGAAACTTAAGCTAGATTCAGTTAAATAACATTTCCCATGGATTATTCTACACATGCACTTAGAAGGTTGGTCCTGAGTCCCTACACATGTACCTGAGCACCTGAGATCAGTGAGAATATTCAAGTGTCTGCTGTGTGCCCCTTTAGAGGATCCAGACCTCATCAGCTGAGGAAAGAAAACTCATTATAAAATTGTGTGTGTGGAAATCTGGCACTGATCCATTTGCTCAGCTTCCATTTTCTTAAAAGAGCTCTGCACGTTCATATCTGAGAGAAAAATCTGGCACCTACTGTTTTACACAGGGGCTGAAGTAAGGGACAAAAATAGACATCATGCTACCTGATTGATTTTGGAGCTGATATTTTCCATGAAAGTGAAGTAGCAGGTGGATAAGGGAGAGAGGGTGATTATAAACAAAAGGACATATTGCAGCATAGGATAGCAGGGCAGTAATTCAGTTTCAGTTGTGATGCTAGTTGTAAAACACTATCTGCAGAGGTGGTGTTTCTGACATCAGGAGAAAAACCTGATAGAATTATAGCCTTGAAATCAATCTGGGAATAGGATGCAGAAATGTATAAATCAGACACAGAACAATCTACAAAGTCTCATTTTTAGGAGGGCTCTGCTGATGAAATTAGATTAAAATAAATTTACATATATATCAAGTTTATTACTAAAATCTAGTCACATCAGTAAACAAAATTATTTGTGAAAGAGTATGTTACTCTGTATTTTGAACTCAAAGTAGACCTCTTTGGCTGATCAGAACAGAGTTATTGTCTGCTTGTCAAGTCACAAATCTATTCCTTAGAGCTAATAAATGGTTAGTGTTCAAATACCATGTTTTATCTGACTCCCACCTCATAAAGCTAGTACACATAATACTAAATTATACAGCATTGAGCAGGATCAGTCTCCTGACTCCTTCATCTTCTGGAAAGAAAAACAAACCTAGTAATTGATGGTAGAAAAGAAGGAAAATAAAGTTACTTGAAAACAAACAAAATGGGCTATAAAGTTTGTTAAAATGTAATAATAAAAAAAACCTCATACAGCATCAGCCACTGTACCCAAAGAACTGCCCTGGAACAAAAAGGAAAATAATTCATTTTCCACTGAAAAAGTAAGGCACAAGGTTTTCTTTAAATTAGAATTTGCAGCAGAGCAAAGTCTTGCTTACGGACTGGTAAGTGCCTGTCTCAGATAAAACCTGACTGCCAAAGAACTGCTCTTTCTGTACTTGGAGAAGACAAGTATTGCTCTCTGCCTTGCTCTCTGAAGCAGTTACTGCTTAAGTGGACAGGATCCTAATCTCATTGAACTGTGGCAGCCTCTAGGGCAAATAAGAAGCTGAATCTATTAGTGGTCTCTCAGCTATCCAGTAAAAGAACACCAGGAACCACTTAGTGCATGGGGTAAGTGGGAATCTAAATACAATGACAGGTTGGCAACTGAAGCTCAGAACTACAGATGCAAAGGGCTGGATTTGGTTCTTCACTCAAATGAGTGTAAATAGCTATTTTACCTTTTTTTATTAGTATTGTTAATGCTTGAACAACAATAAGAAATATAGGCATGGGTAGTTCTAATACAGTGAGAACTCTCTTTAATAGCTACCAAAACATTTCTTACCCACTTCTCCCCTCTCCCAAACTTATTCAGTAACAACAGAGTCATCTGTTGGGCATCTCTTGCCTTTAGCAATCCTGGGTCAGGACCAGCTCAAGGCCATCAGCACCTTCCTAGCCAAAGCACCTTGGTCTGTTTATCCTTTTCTTTCCTAGAAGTCATCTCATTCTTCTGATCATCCTCTCTCCCTCTTCTCTACTTCTCTACTTACTCTGTTTCTTTGCCGAATGGAACAACCAGAACTGTGTTCAGTTTTCAGGGTAGCATAAACATTTTTTATTTTGAACTTAACTCCATTTTTCATAATTGCTGATACTCTACTAGATGTTACTGTGTTAGATTTTGGGAGAATGTCTGGTGCCTGTAGACTCTGGTAACTCTGTGGTGTCTCGTTCATTGAAAATAAACTGAAAAATCAGTGTTGAAAATCTCAGTTGAGTGTGTGCAAACTCAGCAAGGAGCCTAAAGACCCTTCAGCTGAAGATCTCTCCAGTTAAATTTGTAGCCAGGTTTGTGTTTGAGTTTTCCTCAAACCCTTCCAGCTCTGCCAACAGACTCTGCTGCTAAGTGTGTCCTGGGATTCCCAGTTCCTTTCTTCCATCCTTTCCTTTGTTTTTTCCCCATCTGATGTGAATCCAGGATTTTAAATTTCAGTTTTAATTATATTACAGTAGTAACTACAAACAATACAAGTGAACAGATAAAGCTGGGCAGGGGAGGGATGAACTTGAGGGGTGACCTAACAATACATATATATATATATGTATTTCAAATCCCCGTTTTTTCAATATTAAAGTGGTTGGTTTTTTTTCTTTCCCAGTAGAGAAAATAAACAGCACTAGCTTCTCTAGTACAAGTTTTCCAGCAGTGTTTTTAGTCTTCAAAACACTGTGGTTCTATCCCTGATTATGTCATCATTTTACACAATATATTTGAAGCTTCTCTTCCCACACACCATGAAGAACCTTGTATTCAAACAATTTAGGATAATGACATTCCTTATTTCTGAGGCGGAATCCGTGAATATGTTGAAAACATTAGAATGGAAAAAAGGTTGGGTTTTTTGGTTTTTTTTTAAACTATTTGGTCTTTACATGGGGCTTTCGTATTTCTGCAGCTGATCCCAATGTGGATTAGGGATAATAAACAGCCTGTTAATGGAGGCCTGGACTAGGAAATGGAGTTTGAATCAGCAGCAAAATTCAATGGCTGGTGAAGGTTAATAACTCCATTACTATCAGCTCTATTTTTTAGCCATTTGAAGAGCTAGGTGTTAGCCTTATCTTACTCCTCATTAATTGAGCTAATAGAACCCCAGTGACCCTACTGTGCTGCCATTATCTGAGAGTTTACCAGACATGGACTGGAATACTTATCACTGAATATGTACTCCTTAGCTTCATTTTTTATACCAGAAATGGTTTTGTTTGAGAATGGCTGTCTTCAGGTTTCTTTTTGTCTCTTCATTTCTGTGCTGTCTTCTGTAACAGCTACACATTTGGAAATTAAATGTAAATGACTTAATTAAAATCCTATCAAGGAACAAGCTAAGTCCCAAAATACTTGCATCAAGGAAACATAATAGTGATTGAATTGTTCTGACATGGAAAAATCTTACAGGGCGTTTTTAAAACTTTGGCCTAATTTAAATGATGGATATTGTGTATTTATAATAGATGTGTTTTTAATTGATGGCATACACAAATCTGATGAGCAACAAAAAAGGAATATTATAATTATACCTTTTCATTTTCTTCTCGTTTTCAGGAGGGAAAAACAACCCAGAAAAATGATGTGGTAATCAAGGTATTAAATCAGAACAGTGACATTTGCCTGCACCAGGCAGAGAGAGAAGCAGTAGAAGAAGTTCAAGTGAATACGTAGGATTTAGCTTAGTGTATAGAAATAGTGAAAACAACAGGCAAACCCATTCACTGCTTCAGTCCTCCTCATGTTTTGTCTCCTCTGATTAGAGAGCAGCTCACTCTTATCAGAGCCATTATCTGGTTGCTGGTTTACTGACTGTTGTTCACTAATGCTAATCGGTTTCCTTTTTATTAGCACTTTGCACATCAGTGCTCCCATCTGATCTGTTCCTCCTCCCTCTCATTTTCAAAGTCAAACTGATGAGTTCAGGAAAAACTGGGAGGTAAAGGGACAAGGATCTTATCGAGGTTAATGGTAAGCTTAGGAAATAGAAACAGAGTTTGGAAAATGTTTTAGGTGATGAATTCTTATTTGTCTTTGGTGGGAAGTCCTCATAGCTGAGCTGAACACACACCAAGTGCACCCGTGATTTTGGGTCTGCCATTGGTGGGCAATCTTTGTTCTCTGCTTTTCTCATCCTAAGTAGATTGTGCTCTCTCTTCCCTTAGAACATAAATCCTAATGGAAGCTGTTGCTGTTAAATAATCCAATAGACAGAAAATTGGATGATTACAACAAAAAGATGATGTTACTTTGCAGCACATTCTGCCTGCCCTACACTGGGACCATGGCACCTTTCTGTCCTGGGGAAAGGTGTTAATATGCATCTCCAGCCAACAAGAGGAAAGCATCAACTGCAGCTTGAAAAATCCTTCCATGGGCTTTCTGTAGGATGCTGCATTTGCTGTCACAAGTTTATTCTGCTCCAACAAAAATAGAAGGTATATTTGGCTTCAGTTGTGGGAGGCAGGTATTATTTTTAGAAGTTACCTCATCCAAGCTCCTTTTGATGGCTGGAGTTTGTTTAGTGAAATCCTGGATACAGCAATTAAGGAGGTCTCTGATCTCAGCAAGCTTCCTAAGGCTCCAGGAATGGAAAAAAAAAAGCTTCCACTTCTAAGTCAATATTTCAATTTTAATTTTTATTTTTCAAGGACCCAAAACTACATGCTTAATTTTTTATTCTTTTTCCTGCTGAAAGGTGGAATATTTTTCTGCAGTAGCTACCTCTCACAGATGAGGAAATATTAGGAACCCTGAACACCTTCTATCTGATTGCCTTTATGTTGAAACCATTTTTCTCAGAAGATGCCACTGGTATCAAGGCTGCCTTTTTGAGCTCAGTACCTAACTGGAGAGAGAAAAAACCAGCTCTAGAATCAGTCGTGAAAGTTGGCTGAATATTATTCTCAGTAAATGTAGAAAGGTCACCCTTAGATCTGTACAGGTTCAAACTGAGTTGATGAAAGTCTGTTCCTGCATTTGCTGTCTGATGTTGAGAGCAGAGGGGCAATCCTTTCAGAGGAGCATCACAAGTGTGTTTTACCTTTCCTGATTCAGGAATTCTGGAGAAAAAATTTAGACAAGATGGTGCCAGCTGTGCTCTGATATAGTAAATCTTTAGATCTGGGACTAATCCCAGAGTAAGGCATTGCTCAGAGATGGTGTGGCCCATCCTGAGAGCCACAGGCAGGGCAGGAATTATGCTGCTTCTGCTTAGATTCTCTAAAGATCTGGGCAGACAAGTGCATCAGTCTGTAGCAAATATAATACAGCTTGGGTGATTAAAACTGTCAAGTAATATTGCATATTGAATGGAGACTAGTTTGTCATTATCATGAGGATTAGAAAGTGTAATCTTCATTAAAATATCAGTGGATTTACTGCTGCTTGCCTTGGAACAAGGTATTAGCTCAGAATTTTCTAGTAGGTAAATTTAGCAAGTGCAGGGCAATTCAAGAGAGCAGAGCTGTGTTTTCTGTCCCTAAATATGCTATATTTACCAAATTCTTAACTGCAGAACTCTGTCCTTTAAGCTGATTTTCAGGCCATGTATATAGGAAGATTCCTCCTCACACACCTGCAGTGAAATGAAAGGATTTGTATTGGACATGCATTTGCTCTAAAGTTAAACAGGAAAAAAAAAGAAAAGCTATCATGTGGTGTCTCAGCCCCTTGAGTCCTTTGTACTCATCAGACTTATATATATTTTTCTAAGCAGTGTTTGCAGTAAAACACTGAACTGTCAAAGCAAAGGAGCTGGCATGGTTTTGTAAGTGTAATTCCTCATTTTAAATGGCTTCACAGAATTCTGACTCCAGTTGGGCATTTCTAACCACCATGAATGAGACTGCACAGAATTAACTGGGATGGGAGCAAGCCCTTAGCTTCCACTCCACCATTCAAAATATAACCACAGCTTGAAAACTTGCTCCCATTTTTTTCTTTAAAATGCTACTGCCAGTCTGTCATATGGAGTCCAGCTTTTTATTAACTTTCCATTAATAAACAGATGAAATGCATTTTGCTCAGTGATTATTAGTGTCTTGTATTTCATTTCTGTAATTCTTGCAGCAAGTAGCTGTTACAAAAACCATCCAATAATACACAGTAAAACTAATGATGGCAGGAGAGAAGCTTGGAGTTAATGACAGGGGAGAGCTAGGAACAGATTAATTTCTTCAAGTCTTTTTTATGTCCTTCTTTGTCTATGTATTTGCATTGCAAAGATAGGAGGTTCGATCAGTATAGCTTCCAAATTGTTCCATCTGCAGAAAAACTGGAGAGAAGCTTCCTCTGGTTTATGAGGCCTCACGTTGTGGTACTGCTAAACCGAGGAGAGCCCCAAGTTCAGGCTCAGTGTTTGGTTTTTTAGTTCCTGCTTTGTAGAGAATTTCTCCAGTGGTTCTTAAGTTTCTAATCCCGCTGTCTTCTTCCCCCCAACCCCTACCTGACCCTGCTGTGGATCTCAACTCTTGTTTTACCTTGTTGATGGTTTGTCTATATTTGCTTTAACCAGATGCCCCTCTTTGCATGCAGCACTGGGACTCATCCCCTCTCTCCTATCAACAATAATTAGCCTTGTAAGACTAATGGAAGAAATCGTGTCTAATTACCCTGTTGAAGGCCCAATTATGTTATTAACATTTGTGGGCTATAAGCTAATGATGAGGAGAGCCTCTCATTTGCATAGCATTAAGTTAATTGAGCTGGAAGCTATGGGGTGGATAGCAGTGCTGATAGCAGGATTCTGTTACAGAATGGATAATGATGACCAGAGCAGGACGATTCACCTGACAGGTTTATTAATTAACAGCTCTCTGATTACCTAAAAGAAATGGCAAGTGGCAGTCCTTGTGAAAGGAGCTGCAGTATTTTTTTTAAGGAAAGATGCTGTGTCACTGCTGATATTCTGGGGTGATTTATGGTAATAGCACTGGAAGCTCTTTACTGGAAGCCAACACAAAAACCTGACTGGGTTCCTCCCTGCCCTTGCAAAAATGTGCTGTGAGGGTCTGATATTTCTAAATGTGCCTAATTTTTACCTGGTCCACAAAGTAGTGCTGTGACAGTGAATTTGTGTGTTTACAGGAACAGTGTATTCTGAAAATCCTTAATTGGAATGTAACCTGGGAATTTTGCCTTCAGAAGAACTGGAGGATTTGATTTTGTAAAAGGTTTTTTTTTCATTATGGTGTTAGGAAGGATTCTATGTAATATTAGGGAGAAAATAACTATAAACATTCATGTTTCCACATATTCCTAGTATGTACAGACTGTGAGTGAAGGTGAGTGCCCTTACCTTCAATTTATTTCTAGGTACAAGCAGTTATGCAGAGTTGTCAGGTCTTTTAAGAAACAGGAATCCTTTTTATTTAAAACAGTTCCAAGAATAAAAAATCCATCATTTTCTTTTTTATTAGATCTCAGGTTCTGTCAGAATAATTTTTCATCTTGTAGATGAAAAAAATCACCTTTTAAAAGTGGCAGTCAATACAAGGCTGAGTAACTTGCTACTCAGCTACTCCTCTTAGAAAGCCACCCCTCAGTTCTCAATGTAAACAGACCTTCCTTTTCAGTCAGCAGAACTTTTATGATTTTTCAGCTACATTGAAAAGCCCATTATTAAATCTCCAGACTCTACCAAGTGACTGAGACACTGGGTTCATCCTGGAACAACCTCTGACCAGACTTGTCCCAGGAGAAAATGAGAGTCCTACAAATTTTAACCTTTCAGAGAATGACTTGTTGTCCACTGAGGTGGCCTTATGATTAGTGTTTCTGTAGTAATAGATTTGTGAAGAGTGGAGACCTAGAGATAAAATCAAAAAATGTTACTTTGCTGCTGGAGAACCTTAATCAGAGTCTGCCCGTGTTCTGTGGTGCCTCGTGTTGGGTACCAGGAGCTGAGAACATTGCCTTGCTTGATGTGGTAAAGAAGCCAAAATTTTAGTTTACTAGGTACATAGAGACATTCACAAATCAGCACAGGGACTGTTGGTCAAAGGGAGAGGAGAAGCAACATGGAACATGAAAGCTGAAGGAGGTGATTTGGGAGAAGAGCTCCTGGAGCCAGCTGCCAGCCTCCGCTGGGTACTACCACCAGCTGATGGGTTGTAACCAGTTACTCCATGGAACTTTATAACCAGTTACTCCATGGAACTTTAGACACCTGCGTGGGGTGGAGCAAGTGAGGGAGAAGCATTTGTGTAACATTTACAAGGAGCATCTTCCATCTCCTTCCAGCATGTGGTAGTACAGAGCCTAATGTCTATAATTGTGTAGAAATGAGCTACCAAGGTTGTTCAGGAAACCTAACACAAGGAGTAAGTGCCATTGCTGGAACTCAAGCCCTGCATCCTCCTGGTCCTCGTTAGCTTCCTGTGATCACTGACTCACACAGCCAGGGCTGGATAGAAATATCTTTACTGTATAAATTAGTTTTTCTGTAAGGTGTTCTGTAGTTTGCCACGGAGCCTTTGCTGTATAAAACAGATAAATACAGCATCAAGCCAGGAACTGATAGACCAGGAATTATGTATTTAATTCAGAGTTCTGTATAGAGTGCTCATAAAAGCTTGGTCATGATAGAGGGGCCAATAAAGATCTGGGAACATAAATATTTCTGGAGGAAATGGCTTTGTGAAACATTTAGTTGTTGAGTAATAAGAAGAACAGAGAAAATCAGAAGAGGAGGAATCTCTAGGTACTGATCTGATGGGTTATATATGTTGCAATGATAATAATGCTGAGAGAGAATTTTTATGGGACCAGTAGCAACACATACAATGAGTCCTGCACTTTTTACTAATATCCTCATCTTCTTGTCTTTGCCCCATCTCTGCTGCTCCAAAAGTCAGCTTGAAACCTAGAAAAGCAGGGATGAGACCTGGGGGTGCTGAGCTGCTCCTCTGTGGCCACACCAAGGTGTAAACCCTCTGAGTTTGCATGAGCTGAGTGTTCTGAGCAGGCAGGGCAAAGCCCTGGGGTCTCTGCTCACCAGAGGAATGGATCAAAACCTGCAGAAGGGCAGGCAGTGTTTGTTGCCAGGGAGGATCTGCAAGGGAAACCACAACTGTGGGAGGATTTCCAGAGTAATGATGCTCTCTTTGTCTTTTGTTGGTAGTTTTTTGTTTGGTTGTTTTGTTTTGGGGTATTGTTGTGGGTTTTTTTGTTGTTGTTTTTTGGGGGTTTTGTGTGTGTGTGTGTTTTCTTTTTTCTTTTTTTTTTTTGAATATCCATTACTGGACTTATATATATATATATTAGCAAGACACATCAGAAAAGTATTTTAAATGGCCAGAATGTAGAACAAAACCTTCTGGCAGCACAGCTGGTGCTCTTGTCAGTCTGTAAGAAAGAAAATAAGAAGAGCACCTGTATGAAAAATAAGAACAACCTGGGAACAGCTAATCAGGTTAGAAGTGATGCTTTGGCTGCAGGGATTTTGAGGGCTGTAGAGAAAACCAGCATAAGATTAGAAAATGTTTGTCCATCCTGCATGACAGATGTGGGAGAAGATGTAATCATTTGCTACTTCTCTTTTTTCCCTCTGAAAACAAACAGCAGCGATGAGCTGGCAGGCACAGTGAAATGCAGTTAGCAAAAGTAATGGAAGTTGAAAGTTTGACCTTTTGTGATGGAAATTTGATATGAAAAAAGGGCCTTTTGATAATTTCCTTATCCAATCAGGTGTGGGAGATGTCTTGATCCTGTTTCCTTATTTGCATGCTGACTGATCTCATTTGAAAACCCAATCATTCAGAAATATTGGGACGTCAACAGAAATGTTGCAAGTAAGGAGCTGTTTTATCTGAAAGGTCTGCAGGATGTCACCTCTTGTTTTTCACTGATCTCTTCTTCATGATTCCATGTTTTTATTGGCAGGATAAGTCGAACATATTGAAATGCAAATAGTCTTTTCCCCACTGAACCAAAAAATAGGAGTTTTTTTCAGTATGATTGATTGTATCCAGGGCACTTCAAAAGCAACAAAGAAAATATTTGCTGCAGTGCCTCTGATTTCTTAACATTGCCACGTTCTGACTTCTCCTGTTACATATCATTGGCAGAATGTGGTTCCTGGGCCTGTCTCTCACCTCTGCATTTTCCCCATGTAAGGCTCATGCTGATGCAGCTCCCTGTTTCTGGGACCAGCACGTGGGGTCAGTTGGTTTCCCTACACTCACACACACTTTGTTGTTATCCCAGGTACTGAGTGTCATAAATGGATTGTATTTAATGGATTTTACCAAATTGCAGATGTGTTTAATCCAGCAGTTGTATAATTTAAAGCCTCCCCAGATCACATGTTGGCACTCAGTTGTGTGTGTATCTGTCCAGATGATTATCTGGCTTAGTCAGATTTCAGATCCAAGGCACTGCCCACATAGGTGACTTTAGGATCAGCTTTATCTACCAGACAATTTAACCTTTCTATTTTCTAGAGCAGGCAATCCAGTTTCCATTTTACTCAACCAGGCAGTGGGTTAATGGCAAGTTTTCCTGCTGTGTATCTGGTGTCATTGTCCCTTATTTCAGAGGGTACCTCTTAAAGTAATGTCTTAAGCCAAAGTTTTGAATTACTCAACCTAGAGGCTAGGGACAAACTAACAATATAAAGTTCTGAATGAAGGAAATTATTTAAAAGAGTGTGTTTGTTGGGGTTTTTTTTCTGCATGATACCTTTTTAACATCAGGGCCACTCCATATGAGAAATGTTTTTGCTTTAGTATCCCAAAACATTTCCCCATGTGATTCTCCACCTGGACAACCCTTTACCTGCCAGTCTGAGCCCTGTCCTGGGAAGTGGGATGTACAGCAGCTTCTTTCTGGGTCTTGCTCTGCTTTTTAGAAAAAAATAAGTATTCACTGAATGCAAGTCTCCATCCATGTCAACACCTACATGGAACTGCAAAGATATTTGGCTTTTCTGGTGTGATGTAATTCTTTATACACCATAGAACAGTTCCAGCAGGAGACCAGAGATGGATTTTCTTAGTTTAGTGTTGTGGCACCTGTCTGGGAGATGGTTCATGGCTGGGATGCAAAAGTGAAGCTGGCATGGTCTGGAGGGTTATTCTGAGCACCAGCAGCTGGCTGCCCCTGCCTACCAAAACCTTCCTTAAAACTGGTGTGGGTTTGCACAGTTTTGCTTCTGGCACACCAGTACATCCTGTTGTTTCTCTGGAGCTGGTGGATTTGGAAGGGATATTCCATGTTCTGTGCTGTCAGTGGAGCACATCTGGAGGAGAGGCACATTCCAGGGCACCCTCTGCAGGGACTGCTTCCCAGAGTCAGATCCTGGAGGGGATGGGCGTGAGGAAAGGGATGAAGCAAAGTGTAAGTTTTACATAATAGGAGATCTTGAAAGTTATTTAGTTGGTGTTTGTGCAACACTTGGAAATGTGAAGCTCTACATTAGACAGAAGGTCAGGATTCCCCAGGGTGGTCCTCAGGAGAGTGACAATACCCAATGGATCTTGTTAGGGACCTGCAGAAGTTCAGAGTCTTCATCACTGACCCACAGAAATAGCAGATTTACCCAGCTTGTGCTCCATTCAGTAGATATAGGGTCTAACCACAGTTATTGCCTGTGTTTGTGATGTTTATCTAATAATACCTGATTTCTTCAGCAATATTGTACTTCTGGGTAGGAGTTAAGGATTTCACTGCTAGAAGTTTGCCTGTTCTTACTGAGGGCAGGAGTAACTTGACTGGTAGGCCTCCTCAGAACATCCCATGGCCTGTCAGCTGTAGGGGTGGGGAGTGGTGTGCTTGGTAAAACAGCAGAAATTGTAAATTCCCCCATTCCTTGTGTAATAAACTCAAACTGTTGGTGTGATGAGCTGCCACGACTCACCAGCAATCTGAATTAGACACTGAGAATTCTCCCAGATGGGAAATCAACCTCCTTCATCCCTCCTGTATTTTAGAGTATTGATCCATGTAAGTTGAAACGAGATGTATTATTCTTGATAACCACAGCAATCTAGCTCCTCCCTGCTGGATTTTTTTTTTTTTTTTAATATACTCCTCTCTCTACCTTCTTCTTTTGCTTCTCAGTATTGAAAAAAAACCGTGATGCAATATTTTCTCAGCAGTGAAGTCAGCATAGAATATTAGTGTCCAAAAAGTTGTAAAACAAAAGACTATCGTATGTTGCACCTTTTAATCATGTAATTGCTGAGTGACATTTAACTCTGAGGCTTTAAGTTACTCCTTTGTCAGCCAGCCTTCTCCTGCTGCCCTGCTCATCCCTCCCTCCTCCCACACAACCTGCTTCTGCCGAGGAGTGCTTTAACTACACTGAAGTTTGGCTGGGCTTCTACATATTACAGCAGCAACACGAAAGCAAACAATTGAAGTATTTGAGAACAATGAAATATGTATGGCTATCTGTGACAGCCCTATAAAGCAGAGCAATTAGCCGCGTAATCCGAGAAAGCCAAAGCCACCGGCAGCCCACGGTTCCCTATTAGTTAAATGCTTTTTGTACGTCCTCATCCCATCAAATCAACTAACACTTCCTTTAATTGGTTCATGAATTATACAGCTTGGCTGCATTATAATTTAATCATCAGTAAACATTCCTGGGGCCCGCTGTAAAGTGTATAGCGCTCATTAATTCCTTAATTTCAGCAGATGGAAGGGGAGATGGGATGAATGGTGGCAGTACAGAGCGCCTTGGGCAATGGAAGAAGGAAAAAAAGGTGGGGGGCCGTTTAGGTTTTTTTTTAAGGGCTGTCAGAAACTCAATCTGTGAGCTGTCAGCAGCTTGGACCCGATTCCCCCCGCCTCCCCCTGCCTTCACCCCACCTCCAGCTGCAAGTGACTGACGGGTTCATATGGAGCCTTGTCAACCCGTCTTTAAACATCAAGCCAGCGGGTAAACCAAGCCCAATGTAAATTAATTCTTGTCTTACGGGCCCCCCTTTCTCTGTCCCCATGAATATTTCATGGCGGGCAGCATAAATATTAATTCTAATAGCTCTGCACAGTGGTTATTATTTCTGTTTTATGACAAATATTCATAAAATATTCAGGACCCTTTTTTAGAACATTTACACACTTGATTGTGAAATTTTCCAGCTTCCTGGGGACACAGTAAACATATTGGGGTTCTCTTGATGGACTTTTTTCTCTCTTAATTAATACTACGCCACATTAATATTTAATCGGATTTAGTTTTCTTTTCCCCAGAAGTGAACCTATTACATTTGAGGATATATTTGACAGTATTTAAACAGGGAATTTTTATTCCCTATTATGAAATTGGTTTCCTTTGACACATATATAAAATGACACATTATAGTCCATTCTTTTATTCCCTCCCCTTGCCCCCAAATCATACACTTTTTTGGTGTCAGTTCTTTTATTTCTTTTTATTTTATATACCAAATATCCTATCAACAACAAAAGTTAGTGTTTAAATTATGGGGTGGGGGAGTTTAATGTAGCGTTTTATAGGAACAGTTGAGCTTAATCAGCATTTACTCTAAATTTGATTCCATTTTTTTAATAAGGAAGAAAAGTATGGGTTTCCGTGGCAGTAGCAGGAGGTGCTAGGGAAAAGCTGCAGGCAGGTAGCAAAGGCATCAGTTCTGATGTGAGTTTGCTAATGCTTAACCCTGGAGTTCTTGCCCCGCTCAAGATTTGCTTTGCAGCATCTAATTATTGCAGGGAGGGTTTCAAGCATCTGAGGAAACAGGGCTGCATTTGGGGAAGAGGGTTCAGGGTCCCAACCTGGGGCCTCTGGGGCTGCAGGGGCTTTCGATTATCTGAGCCCGAGTTTGATTAACCTTGTGGCTGGTGGAAATCCTGCCAGCCACATTACTCTGGAGCAGTGCTGGCTGCCATCTTACCCTGTGATTCATAAAGCATTGCTGGAATGAACTCCAGGGGGAATGCAAAGATGCTGGAAAAACAGCTGAGAGTAAGAAGGAGGCAAAGAATAAAAATGAGGGAAGAAATGTAAAGCAGTTTTGAATGGAGCTACTAAAGCATCCAAGCTGCTTATTACCTATGGAAAGAGCTAATCTTGCCTTCTCAAAAGAAGCTTTAAAAATGCATTGAAGCCCCTAGTATGGAAACATGTGCTCTGTGGATGTGTTCCTCTCACGGTGCCCGTGTAGCGTTTACACCGCCCGTGCTTCCCCGACTGCTGTCACCTGGGGTGGCTCTGCCTGCCAGCACCTCTGGGCTTCTTCACTGCTGTAAACCTGCCTGGGGCCAGCAGAGCTGCTTTGCTCTCTCCCACCTCGAGATCCAGCCAGTTGTGTCCTCTTTCCCCTGGACAAGCTGCTGGGATATCCACTGAGATGCTGCCCAGATCCCAGGCTGGTGGGGGGATTAGGGAAGGACCCTGCCCCCTTGGCTGTCTGGGCTGATGGGGGCTGAGCAGGTCGAGTGGGTGGGTGGAAAACATCTAAGAGAGTCAGTGCTCTGCACTGCTGGTGAAGGGAAGGAACATCTGCAGCTATGAAGGATGTTGTTCATCTGGCTCCCCTGGCCAGAAGCCATGTCCTGGGAATAGTGCCCCACTTAGCTGCCTTTTGTAGTTACTCGACAGAAATGCATCCATTTGAAAAGAAAGATTCAGTGTCTGGAAGTAGCTTGTCATCACATGAATCATGATAGGAGCTCAATGAGCAAAACACTTGTGCCAATTAACCTGTGTTTTAATGTTTATGCAATGTATTTTCCCTTATCGTCAAAACCTAGAGGGGGAAATTACTTCCCAAAATAGAATCAAGCCTCTTTCATCAGAAGATAGCTGAGATTTGAAAGATATCAGTGAATAAAACCTCCCAACAGCTCCTGGCATAAATAAGACATAAGGATCATTTCATCCATTGCAGAGACATGAAGAAGAAGTATTTAGGGTAGGGAATACGCTGAGATCCAGATCCAGTCAGTTGTGCAGCCTCAGATCATTTGTAGCCTGGCTCATGGGTAAAATACCTGGTTTATGGCTGCATGGAGAGGAACCTCAACAAGTCTGGGGAAAAGGTGGATGGGATCTATGCAACCAGTTTAATTTGTAAGAGGGGATTTGGGAATGCAAAATGTCATTATGGAAAAATTCTCTGCTCAGGATCCTGTGGCTGGGCCCCTAGTTCTTGAGAAGAGGCTTAGCCAAGGTTTCAGGTTCAAGGTGTCTTTCTGCTACGGGACTGGGAGCATTCTTTAGGGGAACCAGTTGATCCAAGTCATGTATCTAGAAAGTCAGTAAAGCCAAGATGACCTGGATTATAGCTGGGATTCTGTCCCTTGGACTCCAATTTGAACTTCACCTACCTGTTATATTGGGATAATCCTATGGTACTACCCAGGAAAAACACTTTTTGCAGTGCAGATTTTTCTCATCTTTTGGCCAGGCCTGCCATCCCACCCCTGTCTGGCTTCTGGTCCCATCCTGATCCAGAAGTTTAGACAGTTTCATCTATTTTTGGAAACTTTTACATCCAAAAATCCTGGTTGATTTTAACAATGGGTCTTACAGTTTATCCAGAGTCAGGAGAGTTGCTAGAGGTGGTACCTGTCCCTCTGCCAGCTCAGTCCATGCTGCCACCCAAGGCTCTTCCATCCTTTGATGGGAACACTGTTGTCTCCTTCCCTGCCTGCTTTGGCACTGGTTTATGAACCAAATGTAGGATCTTGCATTTGTGCCACTGGTCACGTAGGGACTTCACCTCTGGTAGCTCTAAAAGAGAGCTACTGCATCCAAACATTTCAACAGCCTCAACTCTTTCTCAGCTTTATATCTCAATAACAAAACTTGTAGCCTTTGCATTGTCAGAACTAAGTCCTTCAGGAGAGTTGTTTTCCATGGGGAATTGCACCAGAGCATCAGATAACACTGTGCTGATACCTCCATACTGAGCTGGATGTTCTGTGCCTTCTGAGATGCTCCATTTTCTAGCCTTGAATTTAACATTTTCTATTTGTCTGCCTGGAAAAGAGGGTAACTTCTGTCCCTTCCTCTTCTTCTCCCTTTCATTTGCTCACTCTCTCTTGCTCTCTTCCCATTCCTTTTTTTATCACGGATTTAGCTGGGATTCTGTCAAAGTTCTGCCAGCAAAGTTTGCAGTAACTTTGAGATCACACAGTTTTTTTTTTTTTTTTTTTTTTTTTTAAGCAGACTGATGTGGTGCGTTGTAAACTGCCAGGAGCACTTGCTAATTTAGTAGTTAATGACAGTCACAGAGAGTGTTTTTCGTGCCCCTGGAGAGGTTTTAGAGACAGCTGGGGTAGATTTGCCACTATCAATTATGCACAATTTTAAACAAGAATTGGCCAGCAGGGGCCTCTTTTTTTTGCAGAGTGCAGAGCGTGAAGAATGGGAATATGGCAGCTGGTACCTGCTGATGGGGGAGAAGATGTATAGAAGTCAAGAAAATAAGGGAAAGATTAATAGCTTGCTATTTTTAAAGTTTCAGTTTCAACTCAATAGTTTAAATGCTACATAAAGAGTGGCCCAGTTTTGTTTGCTGAGGATTTTTTGTTTGTTTAATTCAAGCTTCCTAACGTTACTGCAAGGCTTGAACTGACCCTGGTAGAGCCCCAGGCAAGTCAATAGTCTCTGATGTTAAAAACTAGCGAGTCAGGAGTCAGGATTCTGTCTCAGATACCATGCTACATCACTTTTCACCCTGGAATGAAATAAAAGTATGAATTGAATTAGATTTAATGGTGTCAGTCAAATTTAAGAGACAATAATTTTACAGAAGGCTTTGGCTTTGGGCTCCCCTTCACCCGTGTCAATCAGAGCAGCTCCAGGTAATGGGAAATGCCAAGGATGAGATTCTGACCTAAGTAGATAACTCAGGTCTAGAACAGTCAACTTGTGGATCCATCCAGGTCAGCCTCAGACAACACCTATGTATGAATTACAGAACCAAAGCCAGTGGAAGGCTGTGGCTTACAGGCAGAGATTTAGCTCTCCTGAGAGGTGAAGGCAGTGGAGCCACCCTGGAAGGTGACTGTCAGTAGGCAGGAGGACCTGGCAGGAGGATTCCTCACTCAGGGACATCAGAACTCAGGCACACAGCATTTGCTTTTCATATGGCAATACGTGATTCTCCTGCTATAGGGGCTTCAAAGTCAGTGACACTGTATCCCCAAAACAGGAAAGCCACCCCCCCAGAAAATTCTCCTGAGGACAACTCCGAGCACTGCCAATTGTTAATAACTTGGATTAACTGGATTGGTTGCCATCTGGAACAAATGGAGTTCAGGATTAGCTGAATGCTGTTGTGTAGGTCAAAAACCCTTTCTTCACTGAGTGCGTGGTTGGGATGCAATATTCCAAACATGCTGTCCCACAGATAACACTTCCACCAGCAGTGCTTTGCTTTCTCCTCTCTCTCTGTTTGGGAAGGGAAGCCACTGGGGGGTCTTAGACAACTCTGAGTAGGCAGAAGCCACTGGAATACCCTTTTGGAATGCCAGATGGCTGGGAGGAAAACAGCATTCTATTCCAGCTGCTGGAGGCCTTACGTATTTCATCACCATCCAAAGGCAACTAGCTCTCATTTGATTAGGTACACAGTGAAGGTGTCATCAACATTATTAATTTGTTGGAATTTAATCTCTCTAATGTAGCAGGAAGCTGTACTAGATTGGGTAAGTGACGTTAAATGCAGTGAGGAAAAGGCAAGATTCTGACACAAGTTTTGGGGTTTTTTTCCCTTTTAACATTTGTGTTCATGGTTTTATTATCTGTGAAAGTGAACTGACAGGACTGGACTTTCTCTCACATCCCTCTCCTGGGAGAGAAAACAAAGCAGAGAGGCCAAAGCTTTGCTTGAAGCAGTCTTGGTTTCAGTGTGACCCCTCAGGAGTATTTAGGGGGACATTTGTCCTCAGAGCCCTGGGCTGAGAGGCTCTGCCCAGTCATCCCCCACAAACCACCAGTTTGTAACTGGATGTCACTGATTTTGGTTGTTGCCTCAGAAGGTGCTGAGCCCAGGATGGGTCCTTGGGGCACCTCTGCCCATCCCTCCTTGGTGTGCCCCTCGTGCTGCTGCTGTCAGTGCTGCTCACCAGTTGTGGAGTTCAGCTCTCAGCTTGACAGCCCTGAAGGAGAAGCAGTGCTGGATGCTAACCTAGTGGTACAATGCAGGAATCTTTGATATGAGGCTGTGTTTCCTTGTCTGCCAAGCCTGATGACATTTGTTTCATATTCCCCTTGGTAGAAGTTGTGACACATTACAACATACAAAGCCTGACTGATTCCTAAAGCAAGCTTTACAGAGGATGCATTTATGTGAATAAAATTATTCTGGGTATGTGAAAAGGGCCAGAGTCTGCTTGGGGAGGAATCCTGTACTTGGAGGGAGCTGTTTATGCTGTTAATGCTGGGTCAGGGTCATGCAGCCCTCAGCCTGAGGAGGATTTCCAAGAGAAATCCAACAAACACATTACCTGGACAGTTGGAGAGTCAAATTTGTTATGTGAGCAGAGTCTCAGTAACCTGAGAGAAGGACACAGGCAAAATGTTGCTTGGAAATACCTCGAGGAGCTGAAGGATCCCATACCCAGGGCTAACACTTCACAGGGTGCCAACAGGTAAATAGACTTTACTCCTGGGAGTAAGCCTCCTGGGGCTGCATAACAGGCTGTGTGTGGTATGTGTCTCCTTCAAAACAATAATGAAGCTTTCTAATTGGAAGTACTTTAAGTCTAGATGGTTGTTCTGTCAGTGGTTTTCCCCTTCATCTTCTTTTTCCTGCTTCTGAACAATTTCAGACTGACAGCCTGGGGAGTGTTGTTCTCTCTTATCTTTGGGAGAGGGACAGGAGAGCAGGGTAAGGCATCCCACCTTCCCCTGGAAGGACCATGGGATGAGCAGTTTGTGCTGCTGGATGGGATGTTCTGTGTGCACCATTATGCAATGCATGCGGGGAAAAAAAAATCCATATTAGCAGGGCTGTCTGTACTCTCCCACATCTTCCCCCTACACTCTTCTTTCATGGTGACACCAGGCTGGATAATAAGAAGCATCTCGTATAAAAAGAAGGGAATTTCAGACAAGGCTTTCAGAGTTCATTTTGTTGGCAGCTTTTTAAGTGGAGTTTTTGAGGCTCTTCTGTTTCAAATACCATAATACTTTTTGAGTTAGTAACTATGAATTACGACAAGCTTTCTTGATATGCCAGGTTATAATCCTTTAGTGGTTTTGTTTATTTCAGAATATAGTGGGAAGCCGTATCAATTATCATGACTGTATAAATGTTGTTCCTCTCTACTAGAATATTCATCTGGAGACATATCATCAGATGTTACCTGTTCTGACAATCACATTTTTGTGCCATTGTTGGGCAACAGAAACAAAGAAAAACAAAATGTTTGGAGTGTAAGGGATAAAAGAGTGTTGAAACTGTTGTTCTTTTCCTGTCTTTGGAATCTCCGAGATCTTGAATGTTTTATTCCTGGCGGTTATTTTGTTACCACAGTGTGAATAGAAGTCATTATCTGTAAACATTTGAAGAGGGAGATGATTTTCATAACTTTAAATCCTACAAAGGATTCTAGTAATCTGCTCTGTGCATGCCAAGGTAAAGCTCAGCCTTTCATCTGGTCTGATCCCACCCAGTCAGTGTAAAATGTTCCTTTGGTGAATGTCTAAAGCATACAGTATCTTTTGTGAGAGGCAGACAAAAAACAAAAACAGGAAGCCTGCCCTTGAAGGCACCAGCAGGAGAAGGTGTATTATAAAGAAAGATGTATTTACAGCCTTCAGGCCATGCTCAGGTGGTAAAAGTTTATTTTAATAAGTTTTCAAAGGAAGCCTTATCTTTTATTTTGTTCTGAATTAATCACTGAATGTATTCTTCACCCAGATCTGCTTCAGTCTCCAGCAGCTGGGGGACAGGGGACTCAGGTCTGCTCATTCTCAGCAGTTTGTGAGAATTTTCTGCTGAAGAGCTTTTGAAGTAGACTATAAAATTAACAGTCCCATTAGAATGAACCGAACCCAGCACAGACATGAGAGTTCATACCCCAGAGTGCAATGTGCCAGGAGTGGAGCACAGCCAGTGCTCCAGGACCACTCATCCTCTGGTGACAAAGAGCTCCTGCCTGGATGAGCCTGGACACCCAAAAGGGTGAGAGGAAAAGAACCAGAGAAGAGAGGTTGTGTGCACATGGGGATGGTTTTGATGCCCCAGGGTTGAGTGCTACTGCCTCTTCCACGTTTGTGTGTGCTGTTTGTTTGGGTAAGGATTAACTCATAGTCTGAAGGTCACCAGTGATGTTCTCAGGATGTTAATGCCTTTGCTTGTTATGTTCTCCATAGGGTGTTTTTCTTTAATCTCCCCCATGAATCCATCATGGAACGACTGTCTCAGAGGAGGATTGATCCTGTCACAGGGGAAAGGTTAGCACTCGTGTCTGGTGTTTAACATTTTTCAAGACTGCCAGTGAGATGAAAGCACCAGATAGACTTCACAGAAATCTAAGGAAACTCAGGAAAATCATACTTTTGCTTAGGGATTCCTTAGAAGAAAAGTTGAAACTTTCATAACTCCTCAAGTACCAACCCACCTCCCTGCTGCAGTGAGCTCCTGCTTTCAGAACAGGGCATTTTAAAATCTTGGAGCCTGAAATCTGCAGTAGCAAGTAGCTCAGGTCTAACATCTTAATGGTAACTAAATTGGTTGGTAAAATAATGCTAAGGGATGATGTCTCAAACCTAGCCTAAATACAGATGGTTTTCAGACATTCCCTTGGGAAATATGAGCCTTCCCAGTCAGGGAAAATTGAAAAGTTGCTGCATTTTACTTCCCCCAGCTCCTGTGATGGTTCTCTCTGCTATGAGATGTTAATGTATTTCCTGCTCAGTAGAGCAAACTCATCTGAGTCACTGGGAGATGCTCAGAGGTGGCAGTTCATCTCACTGGCCATCACATCACTTTGTTTCACCAGTGACCTTCAGGTTTACTGTCTTCTCCACCCTTGTTTTCAGAGATAAAGTAACAAATATCTCCCTCAATACCTGCTGGACTTGGTGTGGATTTGCAACTTCACTTGTGCTCTGTTTTTATGATTCCCCACACTTGAATTTTCAACCACTATTTTACTTTTCTAATGGTTAAATGCATCCTATTGAATCAAATACAAATACTGAACCTCTAAGATTAAGGCCATAAATACTGGATTTGTCCCAGAGTGATAGATGATTATTCAGACATCTCACTCGAGGTGCAATATTAGCTTGTGACAGCATCAGTGATTTGCTCTTTGTTTTAGTAATAAGTGAGGCAGTTGTTCAGAAGAAATGAATGGTATGAAGCAAATTTTTCACACATCTCTGCATTTCTTACCATTAAGATTAGGCTGCTCAGTATCTGCTCCAGTTAACACGCTTCCCTCTTCCAAAGTCTGGGTTTTATCCCTCCCAAATTCATTGTGAATTGAATTGGTTTAGATGCTGTGTCTGTTCCTCAGGGTTATGCTGAGCCTGCTGGCTCAGGGCAGTGCAGAGGGGTGGCTGCAGCTCTGCTCTGAACAATTCTGATGGGAATGAGCTCTGGGGCCACAGGGCTGTCCCAGCTGGAGCTCTCAGATCCCTGCAGACACACACAGACTCTGCTTCTCTCCTCAGCTTTGCATCCATCCCAACAGGTCCAGACAGCCTGGCTGCCCAGGCACAGGGATAAACTGGTTTTGGGTTAAGGCACAGGAGGTGTTTAATAGAATTACTGGGGCAAGAAATTTCAATACAAATTTGCGAAAGAGATTTTAGCAATCACTCAGCTGCCTGCCTGCAAATAGGAAATACTTTCAGGATTTACTATTGCTGATCCCAGCCCTGTTGCTGAAATTTGGAATCTTGGCAGGAAGGTTCCCAATGTCTGAGATTTTCCTAATAAATGTCCAGCATGGGCCTGACAGTAAACCACAGCTGAGATGCTAAGACTTAAGGTTAAGCTCTCTCTCTCTCTCTCTTTTTTTTTTTTTTTTTAAGATAGGAATCAAAGATTACAAGCAAAACATTTTACCTTGGGGTTGGATCTGGAGCAGATACAGAAATGCTTCTGAACCCGGAGCACTGGGCACCTGATAGGGATTTTTTCATACCTTGTGTGAAGTGTACAAACACTTCCAGCACTTTGTGTTGCCTCAAGAGAAACTCTTGCCTTTTGACTGTCTTAGGTTCTTGCAAGCAGGAATGACAGATGACTTGCCCAGAAATTTTCAGTCGTTTAAAAGCCCCAACCTAGAGCAGAAGGGAGGCACTTCCAAGGGACCATAATAGGCAAAAACCTGGAAGTATCTTAGGAAATGGTTGCTGTGCCCTCAACTTGAGCTGAAGCAGTGGCATTTGTATCTCATCTCCAGGTACCACACTACATTCAGACCAGCACCCACACCAGAGATCCAAGCCCGTCTCAGGCAGAACCCAAGAGACAAAGAAGAGAAGGTGGAGGAGCGTGTGGAAGCCTATTACAGGCATGTCAAGGAACTGGAGGATTTTTATAAAGATGCCTTTTATGTCAATGCTGACCAAGACCCTCACGTTGTCTTTGAGTTTATAGAAAGCTGTGTCATTAAGCCCATTCCATTAAAAAAAGTTACAAGTTTATAATTAATAAGGAAGATTTCTGAAAGGTTTGATTTTCAAGTTTTCTCTGTAATGTTTGCAGTCTGGTCACTCGAGGGGCAGTGTGACCACAGGTGAAGAGGAAATCAGCCAAGCTGGGTGAAATTTGAATCTCACCAAGGCAGAGTGAAGTACTCAGAGTCAGGAATTGCTTTAAGGGAAATTCTTTCAGCTTTTGTTTTTGTGATCCAAGGTATGAAACACTGTGAGTAGGGATGATCCTGTGTTTAATTCTACTCTCTTACTGATTCTGTCATACAGTGTGTAGTAGCTTTATTATTTGTCTTAACTATGTAATGCCCATGAAGCCAATTTGGAGCATTAAAGCTGTCAGTTGTGGTTGTGTATTAATTCACCCACTGCTTTTCATCAAAACTACCAAGTCCTTCCCATCCACCTCACTGTCACACTCTGCTGCAAGCAAACACAGAACCAAACAGAAAAATGAAGCTTGCAGCTCTGCAGTGCTCTTTCTGCAAAGATAACTGCAATGTTTTGAGGGTGCAGAGGTTTTTTACCCCCTTGTTAACTCAGTGCTGAAAAAGTTCTGCCAAAGGAGTGTGCAGCTGCACCATCCATCCCCATCACCCTGGTCTGCAGCCCAACCCCACATCCAGGTGCAAAGACTCTGAACAGCTGGAAAAGATACCCAGAGCCAAAGAAACTGGCAGCAGGCTCATCACTTTCAGAATGCAATTAAGGACATAACGAGCTGCAGTTACTTAGCAGCCTTGGGAAGGCTCCCACCCTGCCCTGCCCGAGCTGTGGGTGGGTAGGTAGGTTGCTGCTCGGCATTTTTTGCCCTGACTGGATCTGGCTTCAGCAAATGCTCAGGTAAGGTTTTGTTTACTGGTAAATCCTTGGTGAAAAGTGCAGAACTCTGTTAGCAAGCTCAGACTGTGGCTATGGAAATACAGATCCTTAGTGCTTCTGAGGAAGGGGTGTGAGGCTGAGGAGTGCTGAGTTTGATGCCTCCATCTCCCTTTATTTTCCCTGTGTGTATGAATGTGAATTCCCCTTTACCAGGGGGTGGGGGAAGCTTCTACTTTCTCCTGCAACCCATCGTGTCTGGGAAGCTGCAGGAGGAACATGCTCCCTCCTTTCAGAGAGGACAGGCCTCCAGGAGCCTTTTGGGTTTTGGTGACTTCTCTGATCCTATTGCTGTAAATAGTTTGTGTGTCTTTGTTGTTGTCTTTGCTGGTGTGTGTCTGTATGCAGTGCTGTACATGCCACATCTCCTGACACCGGCAGAGTAAATTCAGGTTGGAAGACCTTGGTTGTCCAGATAGCAATGGGGATATTGTATTATTCTGGGAAACTTTAAGGTCAGAATATTCAATACCTTTGGGGAGTTTTGTGAATGGGAATTGGACTTTAAAAATATCAAAATATATATATTTGAAACGTAAGCCAAATAATTCTCTGGTACCAGCAACACAAGCTGAGTCCTCTGCTCCTCTTGGGCTGAGAATTTCCAGCTCTTAGGATCAGGCTGAGGCTTCTGCCACAGCTCGGGGCCCAACAACCAACCCCTGTGCAAAGCTGGGCAGGGATGTTTGTAACAGTCCTGCCTGGTACAAATGTGCTGTTTGGTAACCTACTTGGGCAGCTGTTTTTTATGCTATTGCTATAAAGATATGCTGTAGCATTCATGCATAATTGGAAGCCCTTCTATTAATAATACATGGGAAGCTCATCTTCCTAATATCACCTTCATCTGAGTGTTCCTACTAAATATTTTGATGGATGAAATGGATAGAGAGGGTATTTAAATACTGTTTGTACTTCAGCTAGGGTACAAAAGGGACAGTGCATCTTTAATTAGACAGGTACATCTGCTTAATTAATTTAGCTGTAAAGCCCTTTTTCCTCTTCATTCTTTCATCTATATGCGGATGCTATATTAGTTCTGCTCTGCTGGTTCCATAGAAACTGAGAAAAAGAGCTGCTCTCATTGAGATGCACTTGGCATGTCTGGGTATGGAGTCTCAGGTCAATGGTCAACCCCCAAGGGCTTGCAGCAGGCCTGAAGTGCAGAACGTAAGGGTTAGCAGAACATGCTAATACTCATGTACAACTCTCCCTCAGAAAGAACTAAAACAATTGACATTCATTTAATTACTGTAAATGAAACAGCCCCTGCATCACTTTGCATAGTAAAGCGTGTTAATACCAAAAAGGTTCAGTGGGTGGAAATGAAGAACTGGGCTCTTATAATTGGAATGCAACACTTGAAAACCAATTTGGTGACTGCACTTGATTTTATTAGCATCTTATTCTGGCAAAACAAATGTTAAAACAATGAGAAAAACAAGGTAAAGAAGAGGTGGTAAGAACACAGCAGGGACCAGATGTTATTTATTGTTGAGCTTGCCCAGTCCTGAAATGGACATCTTTCATCACTCTGCTTTCCAAAGACACTTTGCAGAGAGGGCTGCTTGGAGGTTGTGCTAGAGCCTATATACTGTGCTGTTAATTGCCTAGGGCAGCAACAAGATGAGCATGTCCAACTGTTCCACAAACTTTCATGCCCACCTGCTCCAGATAACAGATCCTTCAGGGCACTGTGCTGGAAGGGTGCTTGAACACCCCCAGGCAGGAGACCCGATCCTCCAGCACCATCTCTGCTGGGACCCCCTGGAGCTTTTGAAAGATTTCCCCTGCTGCTTCCTTTGGTTTCTCACCTTCCCCCGTGAGGTTTGGCTGCTGATGCCAGCACAGAAACCTTCCACGGAGCTGGTTCTGTATGGATGAAAAAATGCCCTCTCAGGAATTCAGTCCCTTAAAACACAGACGTTAGGAAACAAATACTTTATTTATTTAGAGTAAAAAAGCAGGGTTAGAATGCTGCTGTGACAGTATACAAAACACTCGTCCAGCTCTGCTTCACATATACAAAATATGCTATTTACACAGCATCAGCAATCACAGCAACTTTGCCAGGCCCTCCCATGAGCTAAGTCTCAAAGGGAGAATCCAGAAACTACAGATTAAAATTCGACTTGGTTTTTCTGTTCAGCCTGGTCAGCAACACTTGCTCCCCAGAACAGAACTAAAGTAGCACCAAGAGGTGGACAAGGTTGGTGGAGCAGTTAAATGAAAGTCTCCTGAACAGTTTTGTTTGGGTGGCTCTTGGGTTTCCTATTTCAGGGCTGGCTTCCCAGTGAAATGAGGCTGTGGGGCTGGCACAGACTTTGTAACTCCAGCTGTGGGCTCTCAGAGGTGCACAAATCCCCCTGTGCTGAAGGTGCTTCAGACACACTTGGGTTGATTGAGCAACAGTGCAGGGAATTATTCCCCTTTCTGCCCCAAACTGTAGAGTAGGTGATGGTGGGCAGTGCCCTGAGTACCAGCTGCCCTGCAGCAGTGGAAAGAACCAGGCAGGCAGCTGATCACAGAGCAGCAGGAGTTGCAGGTCTTTTGGGTGAAGAGTGTTAAGAACTGAGTTAGCATTAAAAAACAGAGACAGAATCAGAATATTCCAACTGACACCAAGGGTCAAGGAATGTCCTCAGTATAAAGGAGGAGTTAGAACTGAGGACAGCCAAAGATCAGTGCAAAAATTTAAGTAATCAGGCATCACACAGATATTTTTACCAGTTCTGGTTAAAGGGTAATCCCTACCCTTGATAGAGGTCTGGAGTATAACCAGAGTGTGTTTCTAGGAGTCAAAAGGGGGTGAGGATGGACATAGTGATGATAACTACTTTTGAGCAGTACACCTTTATTTACTGAGAATCCCATAAACACCTTCTTCCAGCTAATTACTTATAAATCTGTTGCTTCAGGAGAAGCAGAGGAAATCAAATGGTCTCAGATTTCACCAGGGGTGGGCTCTAGATCAAATGTTAGAAGGAACTTGACTGAAAGGGTAACTGAACACTGCAACAGGCTAACTAGGGAGGTGGTGGAGTCACCATCCCTGGAGCTGTTTAACAGATGGGTGGATGTGCTGCTCAGGAACAGGGATTAAGCAGTGGGCTCAGTAGAGTTGGGTTATGGGTGGACTCAATGATCTTAAAGGCCTTTTCCAACCAGAAACTCTGTGATTCACCCACACCTGCTCCATGGTGAGGCCTTAGAGGAGCAGGGATGGGCTCTCTTCCTCTGTTTCTCCAAGCTGAGATCTGGAGATGGTACCTGAGACCCCAGCAGCTGTGCCTGCAGGGCTGCCCACTGCTTGACAGACTGTCAGGCAGGAAGGGTCTGCATCTGAGAACCTCAACTTGTACAAACAAGTCTCCTGTAAATGTTAGTTTAGGGCATAACAGCACAAATGTGATTTGTTAGCCTTTAACTAGGACTATAAATGTTTGCATTCAGTTCTTTTATGTCAAGAAACCCTTAATGAGGATAGAATAAGTGGTGTTTTGCTGCCTGTAATCTCTGATGATACATTAGCCTGTGGAAAAGCTGGTGAATTTAAGAAATTAAGGGAAACATATTGCCTGTATGTATGTGCTTGCAACCATATTTCCTTGCTAGAAATATCCAATAGGATTAAAAGGATGAGGGGACATAAAGGGAATGGGGATTACATTATGAAGTCCCTACCAGCCCACAGCTGAATCAAGGGAAAAGGCAGTGCTAAGTTCCACTGTCACCAGTTCCAGAGCAGGAGGTGCAGTTCTGAGACCCAGGGCAGAATCCTCATGACCCCAAAACTTCACCTTACCTCCAAAAATGGCCCTGAGAAGCTCTGCATTCCAGAGCTAGTAGCATTCAGATGAGCCTGGATTTCCTCAGTGGAGGAGGGATAAACTCTTGTTATTAGCACGAGTAACAAATCATCAGAAGGAATTTATCAAGAGCAGTGACACCTCAGCTCTAAGACACACAGCACAGCATCTCTGGCTAGAATTCCCAAGAGCAAGTACAACAATCCTTTAAAAACAAAATAAATTAAATAAAAGCAGCAGTGCATCAAAGCCAGCTTAGTCTCTTTTGGAGTGTTATTTTTCCTCTGGAGATGGGGCACCATGAGCAGCCACTCTTTACCACCCCATGGGGAGGCAGCTGAGGAGAAACTTCACCCATTCACTTGAGACACCTTGCAAAAGTCAGAGCACAAACCAGGGTGCTGTTACAGTGCTCCCATGGGAATGGGACTGACCTCCATGTTCCCAAGCCATGAGTCCAAGACAGGGAGAAGTTTTCCTGAGGAAATCTCAGCTGCTCGCTGGGCAGAAAAACCCAGAAAGAGGTTAAATCAAAGGTTAAATGTTCATGGCCTGAGGTGTGCTGTATTCAAGCCTACTTGAGTTAAAAATACTCTCTTAGAGACCAGTGATAGTTTTAAAAAAGCAAAAAAAGAGGCATTGTGATTTCTTTTTTTTTACCTGTTGTGAGCTGGTCAGGGTGAGAAGTGAAAGCTCTGTGCTTAAGGATCTGGACTGTCTGACATCATTGACTTTAAAATTTCATTCTCTCAGCAGCCATAAATCAGGTCAAATAAACTGGCAATAGTATACTGAGCATCTACTGCCTTGAAAGACAAGGAAAATAAACATTACTGCTGCAGTGTTCATGTGAGGTGTTACATGTCTAAGGCATTAAAAACTCAATCCAGGGAAATCCAGGGTACCTGCTGGAAGTGATCAGCAGTCATCTAATTGGTGATCTGGGTCAAATATGTGACATGATCCACCCTGGCTTCATTTCAGCAGATCAGGATATTATTATGGCTCCTAAGCCAGTGTCAAGGAAATGTTCTTTCAATTTTTTTAAAAAAAGTCTTGACACAGAGTTCTGGAGAGCTCTCTCACACTTTCCATAGTCAGGAGAATTTCGGAACAGGAACACTTACTACTTAACTGGTGAGGACTGTGGACAAGGACTTGCAGTTTCCATGGTTTTTATTACCCATGTAAATTAACTGTTCAACTTGAAGAAGAACTGGTGTTCTGTTCCCCCCAAAGCCCATCACCACTGGGAAGAAGATAAATGCTGCCCCAGGGACAGCACCTGGCCCCAAACTACACACACGCTGGGTATGGAGGTTGCTCCTTGTTTTACTGGATGCTATCATGAGCTACATTTCCTTTTGTTGCAGACACACTGAAGTAATTTCAATTTTCAATGCACAGCAATAAAAAACTAAACATTTCTTTAATACAATTATGGTATCACTTCCAAGGATATTTACAAACAAGGCTAATTATTTTACAGATGAATGTGCTTCTGCTGTTCTAGGCTATTGTATTGATATTATTCTCAGTCAAAGCACAATCATGATTAATGCATGAAACACTGAATAGTTAAGGACAGATGATTTTTTTTTTTTTTTTTAATGTTAGCTGAAAAAAATTTGCTCCTCCTAAAGGTGAAGGAACATTAAGAAAATATGCATAGTATTGAAACAAGGGAACTTGAGCACCAATCCACACATGCACTGGTGGAGACTGATACTGTCAGGACAATTGCTTGATTTCTCCAATAGCTACCAAGGACTCCACACAATTAGCAGTGGCATAAATCACAAACAGGGCAAACACAGCTGAGTGTCCAGACCACCAAAGAATGTAAATACATTCACTTTGGGTTATTTGACAACATGGATTTAAGTTAACAAAAACTGTACCAAATAACCACACACATTTTGGAGGTATTACTCCTCTAACACTGCATAGGAAGTTGAGGAATCTCCTGCTCCCCCTAGGAACTAGATGCCAAAGAGAGAAAGATGTGGGTTTTTTTCTGACAGGACAATTAGAAGGCAAAATAAATTTCTGGGAGCAGACATGCTACATCACTGGGGTATTTATCAATCTCTTGATGAGGAAGTCAGGCTCACCAGAGTCTGTGGCCATTTGTGGAAACTTTCCCTAAAACACTTTAGCCATGGTGCTGTTTGGGTTTTTGTTTTTACTGCATTATAAAGAAAAGAGAAACTGTCAGCTGGGAGTGATTACTGTGTTTCAAACTACTGTAGAACTCTTGTCTGTATGAGGGTGACTCTCAATTCAATGGAAAATAAGGAAAATTAGTAATGTTTTTGGTGACTGAGTTATACTGGAAAAGATGATTTCTATTGGTAGAGGGTTAAGTGAAACAAAAGGCATAGACATTGGCCAAAGCAAGGAAGTGGTTAGAAATTAGTTCAGAATAAGGGGGGCAAGAGACTTGAGAGCAATGGAAATTGTTTATATATTAGTGTTTAAACTAATTGCTATTTGTTTAATAATTATTACATTTTAAAATTATTCCTACTGATATTTGACCCAGGCAGCCAGTATTACCCTTCTGACTGCCATACTGTTGTAACAGTTAAGAGGCAGTTGTTCTCCTAGACTGAGTTAAACTAACACAACAGCCAGGTTCTTTCATATGGCATATGCTTCACTCTGCAAGAAACTGGAACCACAAACTCTTTTCATAGTTTAATATTCTGCAGCAAGTGCCAGTGCTTGTTAAAAAGCAACCATGAGCACTACAAGCTGAAGCCTTCTCTTCCCACCCAGGCCATTCAGAGGCAGCTCCACTGTTCCCACCCCAGCTTTTGGGAAACCACACAGCTGTGGGGCAGAGTTCACACAACCTGCTTAAGACTTCAGTTCCTTTGCAGCAAAAGTAAATGTGTCCTGCTGATGATGCTTTGATGGGGTGCATTTCCAAATGGCTTTAGAAATTTGTTTTTCCATGTGTACTCCTGTTTCTGGAGCACAGAACAGGCTCTGGACTTAAGGTGTTTCCAAAACCTCTGATGTTCTATTTACAGAGCCATGGACAATGTCTTCCCCTTCCAGTGAAGTCTGCATTCCTGTGCTCTGTGTCCTTTGAGACCAAAGGGAGCTTATGCAGTAGAGAAAACACTCTGAACCTTTACACAGCTTTTCTCTAGAACACAGGAGAATCACAGAACGTGCAAGGTCCTTGCAATAACCTCTTGATCCATTCAGGATCTGCAAATAAGAAAAGAAGTATTTTAAAGCTGGAGGCAGAGATGAACACAGGAATGACACGTGAAATGGACAAACTAAAGAGTAATCCTGAAACAGTTTGTATGTATTCACTGTGGAAGATCAACAGAGTTCAGAGGAATCCAACTCCATTTCTGTCTTGAAATTTCAAGTAATGCCAGTATAAATCCCACTTCAGTTGGGAATAAAATTCAGGTCAATCAGTCCACACACTGTCATCACATATAGGAAAAAATTTTAAAGGATTACCATGCCACAAATGTAGTGTTCTCATTTTCCCAACTGAAATGAGATCCTTTGTGTAATGCAGTCCTTGGTTCCTGTTTCTTTCTCTCTATCCAGTGTAAGGAAATTAAGTTTACAGCCTCTCTCTGCAGAGGTTTAAGTTCTGCAGTTGATCCTTAGTGCTGACTGGAATACCCACATGTTCTGGGGAAAGGAGGAGTATTGCCTACATTTTAGGAAAAACCGTGGGAATACTCCATGAATTTTTTAAGGGGATCAGTTGGGAAGAAAGCAATTTTCTTGCACAGCTTGTCCTTGCTCAGACTCTGAAAATACAAAGCCAAAAGGCTGACACAGCCTGTGTTGCTGTCTCTGAATGAGGTTTACCTCATTTACCAATTTACCTCTACTTGGGCAGGTTTAGGATCCAAGACAGCAAGGTGCCAATTGTTCCTTTACCTGTGCTGGATCAATACAGCTTGCACTTAAAGAGAAGGGCAAAGACCCTTCAGGTGGAGAGTGGATTAGAAGTGGATGCTAATATTAACTTGAATATAACCTAATTCTTGTAGCACTCCAGCACAGGTTGTGTTTACCTGGCTCTCATTAAAGTCTATAGATTAACTTCTGCAGTCATTATTTTCTAATTAATCTATACCACTAATTTATGAACAAAACCAAGACACCACGAAATGCAGAGTACTGGCACATCACATGGTAACTGCCTAAAAGAGACAAGTCAGGGAAACCAGCTCAAGTCATTCTGCAGATAAAACTGAAGAATACATAAATGTGTCCCTTTTGGCCAGAGGAAGTTTACCTTCTGGGGTTGGATGCCTTGCAATGCTGTCATGGAGCAAACACCTCCTGTACACCAAGCTCTGACAGGACTGGTAGGTTAGAAAGCACCTGTGAAAGGACAATTAGTTTTAGCAAGAGGCTTGGGGGTTTCTTGTTTTAACATACAGTAGAAGAGGTGTAAAGCTTGAAGGTTACAGCACTGGGGAAGAACCATGATGTCTCTTAAGGCAATGACTATTTAGCCAAAGTAGCAAATAATGTTAGGCAAAGGTTTTTCTTTGTGACAGGCTGCTTGCACAAGGGACAATCCCTGTGTACCAAACACATCTATGTTGGAAAATCTCCTTTTCTAGATGTTCCAGAACTTGTCTGACATCTCAACATGGCTGCTGGAAATAATTTTCTGCTAAAATTTTGTTTTCAAATGCTGAAACAGCTACAACAAACACTCCTTCATGTGCTGTTCCAAGGGACAACTTGTGTTTGATTTTCCCTTTCCTACTTTTTCCCCACCCGTTTCCCCTGTTTGAAGAAAAAAAATTAAACAATCAAAAGCATTTTATTTTGAAAAAGTGTACTGATAAGAGAACCAAATCCAGTCTGCTGTGCCCTCTGTCTCACTCATGAAGAGGACAGATAACAGCCAGGAAAAACTGCAGTTGGCTGCAGCATGGATAACATGCTTCATGACTTTTTACTCCAACACTATAAAGTGTTTCAGGTTACCTATTTAAGTATGTTTAAATTATCCAGAGAAGGGCAAAAACTCTTTTTAAGAGCCACTCACCTGAGCCAAATGTGTCCGTTGGAGCAGACTGCCTGTTTGCGGTCCGTGAAGGGCAGGATCTCCTTACACAAGCTGCAGTGTTCTGGAAATGTCTGTTTGTTCATTTTCTTTAAGATATGCCCAATCAGCACCTGGGGATACAGAGCAGTCAGTGTTGTTTACAGCAAGAGAACTGCCTACTGAAAGGTGGGAACATCTCAGGATCTTGGGATTTCAGAATACTTCACTGAATTCAAAGAAATAAAAGCACAGGAAATAGAATACATTGGTAAGTATAGATTTATTGTCACTGCCATCTCCTAAAGATTTCTGCCCTACAGTAAAGGAACAAGGAACTTAAAAGCATGTGTTATGTTAAACTCCTATCAGATTTAAAAAGTAGAAATTGGTACCATGCTACTTGATGCCACTGACCATTACAGCAACACTTCCACAGTCTCATGCCTATCACAACAGATGTGCTAAAAAAAAAATATTCTGTTCAGAATACACTTGGATGCATGTCATGAGCACTCATCTTAGAGTGTACATGTTTATAATAGAATATTTATGTGATCAGATTTGTCCTGGACATTTCAGTAGATGTAAATCACATCCTAAGGACCTTTATAATGTGACAGCAAACTGAACAGGTAAATCAGACTTTGGCAGTTAGCTTTTGATCTCTGTATAAAAAGCAACTTGCTTACAGGATAAGAAAAACAACCTCTTAGACCTCCAATTCATAATCATTGGGTGCTAAAACCCCACAGCAGTTCTGCTGGAGTACTTCCTAGTGAGTTACTGATGGCCAAACCAGGGCCTCCTTGCTTGTAAGTCCAGCAGAGAGAACACCATGCTACACCAGTCATGGGAATGTTCTTCCTTCCTCTGTCCTTCTGGATGTAATGCAAAGGTTGATTTTTAATTTTTTATTTAGAGTTCAAGTGATTTACGGGCCTGGGTACTGACAAGAACTGTTCTCTGCTCACACACAGAGGTACAGAGACACCTGAGACATTCTTGTCATCAAGACTTAAGAGCCAGGAGGCTGGTGGCAGAGTGTTCCCAGTGAAGTTTCCTTGGTCTGATCTCTATATTCAGACAACTTCACTGCCCAGTGCAGCATTCACTGATCACTTATTTCCTGCCACAGATCCTTACTCTACACATTGCAATAGTCAGGACACTGCCCTGGCAGTTCTGCTTTTATTTTGGTGGGGAGTATTGCAAGTCTGGGAAGAGCTCCACTCATGGCCAAACATTCAGTTATCCTTGTTTATGGCAGTGCAATAAATGCAAGCATGCCTGAGGCCATGCATGCTCCAAGAGGCAGGCTGGTTAATTCAGAGTCCTCAATGTTCTGAATCCCTGGATTTAACTCCTAAACCAAAATGACTTTCTGAACCTCTCTAACTCATCTTTCTGCCGAAGGCTCACAGAGCAATGGCAAGACCTGATGTACACACTCATTATAAACACTAACATTGCAACTCAAAATTAGAATTGCTGATGTAACTGACTAGAGAAAATACCTTCTGAATTTAGCTTTGTGGAGATGATAGACTGGATAAGCTTAGCCATGAAAACAAACACCCCTCACCATCAGAGCATGCTCTAAATCCACCAACAGCAGTGGAATACCCATGGTCCTCTCCCTTGTTCTGCACAAACTCAGGCATGCTCAGTCTTTATTGCACCTGATCCAAATTCCAACATCTGTATTTACATTCCCTCCTACTCAGTAATTTCAGGGAGAGTCAATATAAGCTGCATGCTTTATAACAGCTGACTGGGGCAAGGAGGACACAACTGCATTTCTCTTTCTCACCCCAAAGTTGTATTTCCTTTAAAGATACGGAGGGGGGAGAAAAAAGTAACTTGTAACACCAAATCCCCAGAGCATAGAGGTGCACTTACTCGTGCTGTTCTGTCATCATAGCCATCATCGGACATTAAGAAGTCACAGACTCCTCTGGTGGGAATACTGGTGTTCTCTGTAATCCATGTGTGCAGATAAACTTCTCCCAACACCCGCTTCATGTGTTCTCGTGTCAAGTGCATTTCTACTGCCTCAATCTGTGCCTGTATTTCAAGAAGCTTTTCTTCCATGGGCTCACGGCCTCCTACGTCACTTGACTGAGGAAGGGAATCATCTGCAGTGTCATCTATGTCCATACCTTTGCCTGTGTCACACAGGCTCTGCTTCCTGGCTTGTTTAGAAGTTCCTTCCTCTTGATCATCTTCAGTGCTGCCCATCCCAGGGGAATCGGATATCAAGATTTTTGCATCCTCGTGTGAGGGTCTCCACATGACCTCTGAGGGAGCTTTCTGCATCGACTGGTACAAAATCCTCAGGAGAAACAGCTTAAACCTCCAGAAGTAAGTAGAACCACAGCTCTCAATCTTTTTATCCAGTGCTTCCTGTAAGAATTGAGGAATATGCTTATCCTTCAAAATTTTCCAGCGTACAAGATCAGTCAAGTCCACTTGCCGGAAAAGGTTCTGGACAGAAGATTCCAAGAGCTGGGCAGCTGCCTCCTCAAAGGTCTTAAGGGTTACAAACTGAACTTGGTAGTTTTTGTTAACGGGGTGCAGACCGTTAGTCATGCCCTCTGTGGTGATCACTGCCAGGTAGGCCCCGCAGGGGCTGACAGCTATTCCATGAGTCCTGACAGAGCCAAACACTTCTGAGAGCTTAAGGAGCTGGTGCTCAAACTTTAAAGCAATGTCTGTGAATATAGGAATGAGCTGCCTTACCTTTCCATCACTGGAGCACGTGTACACCGTGCCGTTCTGCTTGTCTGCGGTCATGGAGACGATGGGCAAAGAATGGAGCCCTGTCACGTGGGAATTATGGACATTCAGACCTGCTTTGGATATCAACAGGAGACACCAAAACACGTAAGGTCCTCTCGCAGCCACCACTAAGCTACAGCTACATTTCTGGTAGGGGTGGTAAAGAGGAATACATTTGATACTATGCACTGGCAACTGGTCCATTTCTTGCCATAAGACTACGGGTTGTCTCAGGGTAAAGTAGCCTTTGACAGCTTTTAGATTGACAGGAAGGATCTTAACTGGTCCAAAAGCACTCCCTACAATGAGTCCACTCATCTTTCGGTTGTTATGTTCGTATTCCCACCAAGACAACACGCTTGGGGAATTTATTCCAGACTCTATGGTATTGCAAGAAGTAATCGATTCCTTACCCAGAAAGGGAAGCTGAAACTGCCACACTGCAATGTTACCATTTTCAAAGAGCACTGCTAGGAGCACGCTGCCCACATCCCAGCACTCGTTGTTGTGTTTCACCTGCTGAGTGGTGCAGATTCCCGACCACTCCATGCGCACCGGGGTCTGCATGCTGTGCCGGCGCTGGAACTCCGGGAAGTCCCCGAGCTCCCCCCGGGGAGTGTCCCCTTTACAAAGTTTGTAACCGGCTTCGTACAACCGCTCCCCGTAGGTGTCTGTCAGGTCCACCAGCTGCACCCACTGCAGCCTGTTGAGGTTGGCGTGGATGCTCAGGCGGTTGTCCATGGTCAGAGCTGCCAGCAGGCACCTCCCGTTGGCATCACAGCCCAGGGGGGACCAGCTGGAATACTTGAATCCTCGCAGAGGTGGCAGTGACTTCCCCTCAGGATTGAAAACTCGATCTAGCATGAAAGTTTGGCTGACTGTTGGATCCCCCGAACTCGCAAACTTCTCCTTACATTCTGCTACCTCCTTTTTTGGACCAACCTAGGAGAGAGCAAAAAGAGCTTTTTAAAACAAAAATGTAGAAGTTGTTTTTTGGTTTTTTTCTTTTAAGAAGACTTTCCTGGAATCAGTCCCCACTTGAAATAAGACATCCCCTATGGAAACCTAGACTGGAATGCTCCAATGGTTAATTAGCATCACTTGAAGACTTAATGGTTGCTGCTGGCCTGAACTTGTCTACATTTGACTCTCAGCTAAATCTAAAGAGCCTGGGTAGGTTTTATTGTTTCGTTTTTGGGGGGATATTTTGCTGTTGTTTTTGTTCTCAAGTGTGTACTTAAAAGTCCTTGGCATACCATTTGAACTCTACATCTCTCAGTATTTCAACTCAAGTTATTCTGTATTTCCAGCATTGTTCTGGAACAAAAAAATCAGACCAGCAACAATAGAATTATTACTAAGACATGCACCCAAACTTCTTGTTACCCCTCTCTTTTAAGATGTCCCCTGGAGCCCCAAGCAGTCCCTATTGCAACAACCTTCCAGCTCAAGGTGTCAAACCAAGACAGATTTCTACTTAAAATTTTACTGAACTACTTGTCACCAATGAAGCTCGAATAATGCTCAGAAAACCTGCAACACTTCAGAACCCCTTGCCAGCCACGGGATCACGCTGCACCCTGACAGCACTGGGCCACAGATGATTTTTCTCCCCCGCAGGGCTGCAGGGAGCAGGAGCAGCCCCGGCGAAGGGAGTGGGAGGAGGGGGAGGCCCCGGGGGGACCCAGCGGAGCAGCCGCGGGGGGAGCAGTGCGGGACCCCTCACCTTGAGGAGACAAGGGGCGGCGGGTGCGGGCACGGCGGTGCGGTGGATGACCATCTCCTGCCCGCCGCTGTGCACATCGCTGAGCTGCTCCAGGACGGCGATGCTGCGGGCCGTGCTCACCGACACCCGGTGATCCTCCGACCAGGCCAGCGGTTCCAACCCGCTCACCCCGTGCTGCAGCCGCACCGCCGGTTCCCGCTTCGCCGCCGTCAACCTGAACCCGGCGCTCGGCGCCGCCGTCGCCGCCTCCTCCTCCACCAGCGACTCGAGCCCCAGCGGCGGCTCCTCCTCCCCCGCCGACAGCGTGAGGCTNTCTGACTGGGCCGGGGCTGGGGCGGAACCGGCGGGGTGCTGGCCCGGGGAGCAGTGTCTAAAAAGTTAATAAAATGGAGCCTTTGGCTTATTCCTTCCGAGAGGAGGGGGTGGTACGTGCTCGGCGGGGAGACGTGGGTACAGAGCGGGTCGGAGCTTCTCTGGTGGCTTTAAATGGGGCACTGGGCTGGCTTGACCCTCCCTGGCCTCGTTAGTGTTTTCTGATTTAAATTGGAGCTGGGTAAGGCTCTGAGAGGCCTCTGCCTCAGTTAGAGATGCTTTGAAATGCTGCGGGGGGGGGGAGGTCTGCTGAGAATAAACTGGTGGGAATACTGGGAGCTGCAGGAATAGGCGCTTCCCTCTCCTAAATCTAAAAAAATAAGAACAAGAATTAAGTTAAGGAGCCGTTTTCGACGTTAAAGGTATTGTTATAGTCATTCTGGGTTGTTTCAGTTATTCTTAATTTTTAAATCGTAGTTAAAATACCTTGCAAAAGTCTGTGGGAGTTAATGAAGTGTTTGCCAGGACTCACCCTGATTATATTGGGTACTTTGAATTAAGGCACCACAACCATCATTTTCCTGATAGTGAATGCTGGTGGCAGGAGGCTGGGTTTTTGGTTGGCTGCCAAGGAAGTGAAGAAAAAAGTAATAGAGCTTGAAAACAGTGTGGTTCACAGGAGGGCAAAGAAAATCAGTGTGCATCAGTAGTAGGGAGGAGAGCTGAAAAAGAGGGGCAAGACTGTGCTGGCATTTCACACTTCTCAGGAGTTTCACAATCCTGTCAGGGAGAACAAGTTCATTGAAAAAAGGCTGGGGAACATGAGACTGCTTTGGGAACAAAAGAGTTTAATTTAATTTTCTTCTTCACTGTGTCTGGAGGGATATGGAGAAAGCAAAAGGTTTTCTTAAGATGGTTTGAAAGTTTGTTCAATAAGCTGATTGCAGCAAGAAAAAATAAAGAGCTCAGACATGCTGGAAGTTGGGAGAAGCATAAGTTCAAGTATGGGCCATCCCTCCTGCCCACAGGAAGAAGGAAGCCTATGGGGGTGGTTTTAATGTAATCATGAGATTTGCAGAGCTTTTGAGAGAGATTTTTTTTTGAAGAGTGTTCTGCTGAGTTACTGGAGAGGCTCTGTGAAATCCTTTATTGATGAGCACTATATATGAATCTAGATTTCTCTATTTCAGTCGTGTTCAGAGGTCTCAGGTCATGGTGGTAAATTTGGTAGGATAGGAACTGCCTAGCTGCAAAATTCATACTTAGTTTCTTTAGTCATGGGGCAGAGGATACTAAAAATAAGGGATCTGCCTGTGGGCTGATGTTTATGTTCAGCATTACCATGTGTTTTTAATTCCAAGTCATTAATTATTTCTTGCTGTCTGTTTTGTTTGGTTAAAGCAGTCTCACACTCTGAAACGAAAGCTCCAGTCACCACCTGGAAACCCACCTTTGAAACGTAAACATAAGCCAGCAATAAACACCTTCAAGAAATGTTCTACAGAAGCTGACAGCAGGGAGAAGGGGAGTTCATCACAGAAATCTCCTCCTAAGAAGCAGCTGACTGACAAGCAAAATGAAAGCCAGAAAAGCAAACCTTTCATTAAGACATCCAGCCTGTTTAGAAATAACCCTGATATCCCCAAAATTCACAGGTATTTTGGACAAATGGGAGGCAAAAAGCTTTCAGTGCCTTGAAATTTGGTGTCTTGAATTTTTGCCCTTCTTTGGGCAAATCAGTGTCTGGGAACACATAGTTTGATTACTGTTTAAATAGAATGGTATTATTCAGTTCTTAACCACACCGTGTTCTTTGCTTTGTTTGTGTCCCCCAACTCAGGAAAGCAGTGCAGCAGGTGCAAGAAAATGTTTTCACTACAGATTCTTTTAGCCAGTTGGACCTCCATCCACATCTGGTGAGTGGCAGGAAGGCTGTGGGCCTCAAAACATGCTTTTTTTGGGTGGGAAGCAGGTTAAAGACCTGAGAGATGCACCTTTACTCATGGTGACTTGGACAGACTTGCCAATATTTTGCCTGATTTTGGTGTAGTCTTTTAGCTCAACTTGCTGGCCAGTGTTTTGACCTATCTGCAAACACACTGCCACAGTACCCTTCACTGTTTGCAGCTGTAGTACTAAAAAATCACAGAAAAATATTTTAGAGGGCAGTGTTATAACAAATCACACATTTCATGATGTGCCAACAATGGTCTGAGTCTGATATTTTGAGGAAGTATTTTGAGGACATGGGAACTTTTACATCCAGTTGCCCTGGACTAGTAAAATAGAGGATAAACATCAGTTTTCTTTTTTTTTTTTTCTCTATTTACTACAAAAAGAAACTAAAGGAAGAGCTTGACAGTGCATCTTGTTTACTGCTCTCTACTGTCTCTCTCTAGATCTCTACGATAAACAACGTCCTAAAGATGAGCAGCATGACTAGGTAAGCAAATTTATGTGAAGACTTTGCCCCTTAAGGCCAATAATCCATGATTGTGTCCTGATATGTAATTGGATTGTGAAGACCACAGTATCTGTGAAGCTGCCTTTGCCATAGAGTTTGCTGCTTTCAAAATTTGGGGTGAGTAATAACTTTAATTTACACAGCATGTGGATTGTCACAGCTGAAGGTGGAACCTTGGAGCCCTGCCTTCTGATTTCATACATGTATCATAAAGTTCTGACATCTGAGGCCTTTCTAGTGACTTTCCTTAGAAGTCACCTCCACTGAGCTAGCTTGACAGCAGAGATGAGTATGTAGAATTTGGAGTAAGCAGTATGTGTCACTGAGTGTTAACTTTCAGGCTTCATTCCTGTGTTGTGCTCATACTTCCTAACCTGTTCTGTTTGTTACAGTGTTCAGAAGCAAACGATTCCTGTGCTCCTGCAAGGCAAAGATGCTCTTGTGAGGTCTCAGACTGGTTCAGGTCAGTGTTCAGTTGTCAGGCTCCTTCCCTAGGATGTATGAAACTGGATCCTAGATCCAGGAGGCCAGCAGAGCTAAGCAGCTCATCCTCTTGCTTTACAAACTTATATGCTTGCTCTGCAGCAAACTGTGTCTGAATGTCTCATTTCCTTGGATGAGTGGGGATTTTTCTTTAGACCTCTCTTAATTGGATACCACCACTTCTTTTAATTTAACCCTTTGCTGAATTGCCTGTCAGTCTTCCGTTCTGGAAACTTTTTACTTCATTAAAACTTTTCCAGACTGATCACCTCAGTTTAAGAATGGTAGGATGAGTGGTACTTCAATTTGATGGAGTGCTGTAGTTGCCACTTGTTTTTTTTCTTCTGATGGAAAGTCTTCAAATTTTCTCTCATCTTTAAAAGGTAAAACTCTGGCCTATGGGATTCCACTTGTACAGTCTTTGCAAGGAATGGAATCCAAAATACAGGTAGGTGCAACAGAATTAAAAATACTTTTTATATAGATTGATATAAATAAAATCCAGCTCTCACCTTGTAATCATCACTGTCTGCTCTTGAAAGGTTAGGCACTCTCTCTTCCCCTTTATTTGTTCCTGTGGTTTATGTGATTTTCCTGTGCTGCTGAGAGACAGATTATCATCTGTGATACACAAGAACAGTGTTATGCTTTCCCCAATACTTCATGCAGCAAATAAATAGTCTAAATTGTTAAGTTTGGAGGAGACAGAGTGCAGAAAAGGCAATTGTCTGGAAACTTGGAGAACTGAAAACAAAAGTTACTGCTGTGTCTTCTGGAGTAGTAAGTTTCTAGTCTTTGACATGGACTGAGATTTGACAATTGCTCCCAGTATGGATCCTCTGGTTGACCAGAATATGCTGCTGCAGATCTGCCATCTCTTGTGCATTTTCTGAGACAGAAATCATCTTGACTTTCCATATGGGCTGAGAAATTTTCATCCCACCCTGGATTGTTACTTTCTGCAGCTGCTACCTACAGTTTGTTTCTGTGCATCAAACGTGAGAGTATTTCTGCAGCTCAGAAGTACAAGAGTGAAACAATTTGTTTGGGAGTGGAATGCTGGGTGTGCCAGTGAGCAGGTTTCCAAGCACAGGGAAGGAAAGGCAATGCAGTAGTAATATTTGAAAGATTGTTGATTTATTATTTTTTTTAAGCTGGCAGGGGAAGGAACCCCAAACTTGGGTAGAAACTTGTGCCAAAACCCTTCAGAATTCACTTTGTCAGCTAATAGAAGTTGGACTTGGAAGGGCTCTGTGTATCAGTGCTATGTTCCTCTTAGTGGGCCTCTTGTCTTCTCTGTCTGCAGCGCAGTGATGGGCCTTATGCACTTGTATTAGTCCCAACAAGAGAGGTAAGTCATCTTTTTTCCTTCTGGTCTGCCTGAATCTCTGTTTGAGCACTGATTCTTAGTGTGTCAATGTGGGTCCACAAGGGATAGCAAAAAAAGAAAGTAGGAATCTCGTTAAGTTTTCCTCATGCAGTGGCAAATAATTAAGACTGGAGAAACTGTATAGCACAGTGTGTGAAAGGGAGAAGTTTTCCTAGCTCACCTGGGGGGCAATAGGTAAAACCACTGAAATCAACTTTGCAAATGTGTAGGTTTACACAAACGTTTCATTTTTTAAGCCTTTTTTTTCAAATCCATAGGTGAATACTGAAGATGAGGCTTCCAATTGTCAGTTTCTCCACTGAGCTCTCTCCTATTTGATTTATATTATTTGCAATTGCAAAGGCAGTTTCAGAGGAGGGTATCAACTTTTGTTTTTTGTATGTCAAATGATAATAACTTCCATGTGGAGAATTGATTGCAGATACCTAGTTTGGGGCACAATGTTTTATGCAACCTGCAGTGCAATATCTCAGCTCAGTTGTGTGAAAGGAGAATGCTCTGAAGCTATTTAAATTTTTACAGCAGCAAACTTACTGCCTCTCTAGGATGCTGTATGAATACTAAGCATGTAGGAAACTAAGCTTGTTTAAAGGGCTGCCATTGAGAGTGTTTAGGAAGATAATTTGTCATTGCAGTTGGTATTACTTTGTCATGAAAGTGGTGGCCTTTCTTGAGACCTTGGCAAATAATAGCATGTGTAGTCAGAGCATTTCTTAGAGTTCTGCTCACATATCTAAGCCCTGCTCACATACTCATTCCATGGATGAGTCAGGATGACACCATTACCTTCCTTGGTTGTCTTCATTGCCACAGCAGAAAAGGCTGTCAGACAGCACAGGGAACCCAACAGGTAAATGCTTCCCCTTGACCAGACATTTGGGGTTGCAGCCTCTGTACATATCTGTTTTGCTGACTGGGAAGCAGCAAGATAGAAAGATCCAGTGGTATGATCACTCCATGGGTCAGGTGAGGGAATAATGTGGTCTGCCCTGCCTGCCTCTGGGCTGCCTTTTCTTCTCATAGTTTTTTTTATCCAAAAATTGTGCAGTTTTCCCTTGCACTCTTCCAGTGAAGCAAAAACTTTTCTGGCTTCAGCTTATTTTCTCATGGGGCATTCTCAGAAGTCATCAGAAGTCTGTCTTGTTCTGAGAACTGTCTTGTGGAGTTGAACCAGTAGAGATGTTTTTGAACAGGTCCAGATATGATTTAAAAAGTGAATTATGCAAGATAATAAAATAATACACACATTCTAATTTAAAAATAAAGGCTGTCTTTAGTATTCTGATAATACACATGGTTAGATTATGTTACGCTTTGAACCAAAGGGGCTTGTAGTCTATTTTTGTAGTCCAGGGACATTTTCAGAGCTGCTTTTCCTTTGTTGATTTTTATAGCTTGCACTCCAGAGTTTTGATACAATGCAGAAACTGCTTAAGGTAAGAATTCAATGCTCTGTGTTCTTACTTCTTGAGCCTCTTGCTGTAAGATGCTAAACAACTTCAATTGTGGGAATTCAGCTGGATGTTTAAGGAAATCCAGCATCTGACAAGATATGTGCTCCTTAAAGATAAATTTGTTTGTCTTTAAGTGTGTTTAAGTGTGATTTCCCCTTAGCAATTTTAAAAACTATTAAGTGAACAACTAAGTGGCTAATTATGGCACCTTATTTCCACGTGTTTTCATAAATAAGCATAGCTGATTTTCACATCTTCTTTTTAGAAGTACCTACCATTGGTTCAGTTTGAATTATGAATAGAAACTCTCAGGATGACAAATACTGTTTCACTGAAACTAATACTAGACAGATGGGTTTCAGAAGGGGAGTAGAACTTGGTGAATTGCTTTGTCAGTCGAATGGCTGGATAAATTAAAAGGCTTTTAAAAATCATTAAATGGTAGTGCTTTCCTTTTCACTGAAGCAGAGTATCCTACCATGGGGCTAGAGGTATCTAAATCATTTATCTGATCTGTAGTCCCACTCCATTCTCTGTTTTTTCTTTAAAGAATAAGGCACTTCCCAAGTCTATTTTTCTGCTGGATTACCAACTAAAATTTTGGTGTGCCATGCTGGACCTTAAAGTACTTCAGTCTTCTTTCATAGTAATCAGAAATTACTACAAATGGACTTTTTAAGTCCTTCATCAGATGAAATCTGCACTGACTTCCCTCTAATTTTTCTTTGTTACTTATAATGTGTAGTAACCATCATGTGCAGTGTAAACTATCATAGTGACCCAAAGCAAAAGATTTAGATTGTGGTTTGAGTGGACCTTGGACAAAAGGAGGGTGTAATATAACTGCATTATTACTGAGAGAGAAGAAGGCTGGGTGAGCTGCTCTTGATGCAATTCCTCTCACACCAGCTGCTGAGTTTACATTGTGTGGATCCTGCTCAGACATCTTCCTTAATTTAAACTTTTAAAAGGAACTCTTTGTAGAAACTGTTTTTTGGGAGCATTTCTGGCAAGCAGTGACCCATGCAAACTTAAGCCTATTTACCAGTCAGACATTTGTGCAATCCTTGCAAGCTGTGCTCTGCTTCTGTCCTGCATTTCCCTCGAGTGAGGCAATGGCAGTATTGTGCTTTGATTATCTCCCCTGTAAATATTGGGCAATATTGGATGAATGAAGAGTTGAAATAAGTGACATAAACTGCCAGTATCACTGAGGCTGATGTTTAATGTTCATGGACATAGTGGTTGTGTGCAGGTAGGTCTGTGTATGTAGCCACAGACTTACAGGTCCTGCATTTTTCTTAAATTTTCCTTGGCTGCAGGAAGGTACTGCTTGAAGTCAAGATGAAGAAATATCATTGTATCTTGTCTTTGAACATGTAGGCTACACAGGAAGGAAGAAAATAATTATTACTACGTGATTTGAAGTAGTGCAGAAATTATTGCATTTCTATCTCCTTAGATGATGTGGGAAGCAAGTTGCATGACTAGAACTAAAGGTGCTGTTTATGAGTAACTGGGGGAGAGAGTGCATGTAGACTGTCATATCAAATCAGATGCACACTGCTTTCAGCCCTAGTTCTTTTTTCTTTTCTGGTCCTTTCTCTTGTTACCAAGAAACATAACTTTTGGATTAGGCTCTGTCTCTTTGTAAGAAGAATCTATATTGGTCTTGATTTTCCTTTCTGTGTAGCCATTTGCCTGGATTGTGCCTGGAGTGCTAATGGGGGGAGAAAAGAGAAAATCAGAAAAAGCCAGGTAGGAAGCCAGCTTCTTAAATCATAGTTTGGGTTCTTCTGTTCTCCATTGTTTTTAGCTCTTCTTCAGAGTGCTTTTCTTACTGGGAGGGAGGATTGTGAGTTTGGATCAAGCTGCGATCCCCCTGGATCTTACACAGACAGAGTGACTGGGTCAGCAGGAAGTATTCACTTCCCTCAGTTGGATCTGTTCCTAAAATGTTGATGAGCCTTCTGAGAAGATGATCTCTTGTGTCAGTATTTTTTTTTCTATTCTGACAAACACCTGTATTTGCTTACCACTGAGTGCTGTCTACAGTGTGTGTTATGGGGGATATTGCTTTCTGGAGAAGAGATTTCCTGGTGTTAAAAATCTTTTTCTTTTCCTTTCTCAAGAATTGAATTGTAAGCTGGTAATCCAAAATGGAATTTTCATTTCTCTGTATATAAGCATGCAGAAAAAGAAGTTTACTCTTGACAGTAAGAAAAGTAGTCAGTTAGAAAAGAAAACTTAGCTTTGGCGTTTAAAACTTTTAAAATATTATTAGTATTTCTTTCCATGCCCTATCACTGAGTGTGCCCTGAGTGTCAGTGATGGCCAAGGATGCAAGAAGTTTCAGTTTCTAATCAGTGAGAAAGTACTGTCCCTGCTAATTTTAGTATGGTCACAATTTTTTCCTTTGTAGCTTCCATTTCCTCACTGCGAGTCCACATTCCAGAGTTATTTTCTTTTTCTTGTTTCTATTAGTATTGTTGTGGTTGTTGTTACTGTTTTTTAATCTAAACAGATTACGTAAAGGGATAAACATCCTCATTTCAACTCCTGGTCGCCTGGTTGATCACATCAAGTCCACAGAATGTATTCATTTCCGTCACACCCAGTGGCTGGTCATTGATGAAGCAGACAGGTAAACTTCCAAGTGGTTAGATACAGAAAACAGTTGTCATACTCTCTGTATCATAATGCATCAGATTTTTAAACAACGAGGGAGGGGGTGTGTCCATGATCTTAGCCCATTTGTGCCTTGTGGCCTTACCAAGCCCCAGATGTCTGGGATCAGGAAGAAACATCCCGTTTGGAGAGATTCTTGTACAATTACTCATTCCAGGGATTCTCTCAGTGTCTTCTGGCATGTCTGACCTTGGCAAAAGTTGGAGATGGAACATGAATGAGCCAAAGATTTGATCAGCTCTAGCACTTCTCCTGTTCCTAATGGGCTTGTGTAGTACTGAGACTTTCTCCTCATTCCTCTCTTTCATTACCTCTCTGGTTTTGTAGGATCCTGGACCTGGGCTTTGAGAAGGATGTGGCTGTGATACTCAATGCTTTGAATGCTGAGAGAGCAACGCGCCAGAACGTCCTTCTCTCAGCCACCCTCACAGAAGGTAGGTTGTAGAGAGGTGGGGTGTCTTTCAACTGAAACTCAGCCTGAAGCCCTTTGCAGAGGTGGAGTAGTGCCTGTTGATTTCTTTGGACTGATGACACTTGTCCTTCACTACTGGAATTTCTATCAGTGTATATACTTACGTGGGTCTTACATATGCCTCAAACTCTGGAGCAAAGTCACCATGACTCCTGCTCTCCTCATGACTTCTCCACTCTTGGGAAAGTGAAGGTTGTATTTTTTCCACATACACAGTTAAGACACAGCCAAAGGCTGTCTAACTGGTCAGGACATTTATGTACTATAAAATAGCACAGTTGGCCAAAGTAGTTTCTTGTTATGCTTTTGGTGGAGTACACAGCAACTAAGCTGGGCTAAGTCCTGAGAAGTCTAAAGTTTGTGGAGGTGTTTTGTCAGTGTTTGAGGCATGGCTTGTTAGTTCTTTGCTCTTCACTGGAGTTGTTTTAGTTATTTGGGTTTTTTATGTGATTATATCATACCCTTCCCCAGCAACACCCCAGTCTGGACCTGGTGTTTCTCAATTTCTGTAATTTAGGAGTGACACGGCTGGCTGATATCAGTTTGAATGATCCTGTCAGCATTTCCATAGCAGATGACATCCAGAAGACACTCAAAGCATCACAAACAGATCAACAAATCAGTAGCTCATCCAGCTGCATGGAGCAGGAAAGCTTTGCTGTTCCTGAGAAGCTCAAACAGTATGTTGTGATGGTCCCCAGCAAACTGAGGCTTGTCACATTAGCAGCTTTTATCCTGGAGAAGTGCAAGGTGAGACTGTTTGCATTTATATTACTAGGTAGCCCTTTGCCCTTTCCAACTCCTTTGTCTGTTACTCTGTCAAGGATAACATGGATTAGATCCAGGGCTTTGAAATAAATCTGTTGTACAGAGAGGCACAGAAAACTGAGATGCTGTTGTGTCTTTCATGCTGGCAGTGAGATACCTGTGCAGTGTCTGCTCATACTTCTTTTGTGGGCTCAGTATTTGGTGTCACACTCCTAATCCCCTCCTAGTGGTGGAAGCCACCCAGGGATCAGGGAATTGGGAGAGGCCTGTGGAAATGGTCGTGTGCAATTTTCTTGTTTTTCTTGCAGTTTGAAAAAAAACACAAGATGATCATCTTTTTCTCCAGCTGTGAACAAGTGGAATTCTACTATGTGCTTCTTCTAAAGGTCCTATCAGGAGGGGTAGAATCAGAACAACCTGGACATTCATCTGTCTCCTCTGCTCACTTACAGTTTCTACGACTGCACGGCAACATGGAACAGGAAGTAAGCATTCTCAAAATGTCAGGACACACAATTTTGTTCCTTATTACTTATGATTTATTATGTAGTTATTCTGGGGAGGAGGGCAGAAGGGAGGCCAGAGAGTCATTTCACCTCTAGGGGCCTCACTCTTCCATCTGCTAATGAGAAAAAGAATATTGTCCCACTTCTGGAAAGTACCTTGATAGATATATCTGAAACAACACAGCTGAAGAGGCAAGAGATGTTATTTCAGCAGATTGAGGCAACTGTTCTGTATTCCCTGTGGGTACACTTAAAGCATTTATGTATCTATGGTTCTCTCTTGTGCAGTCAAGACAGGTTTAATGCCAAAGGAAGACCTCATCCAAGCCCTAAAACATTATTACCCACTAATTTGCCCCCTTTAGATGAGGATGGATCAAGTTTGGCTTTGGTTTTGAAGAATAGTGTATTGATAGACTGCTCTTTTCCTTGGGATGGAGTGATGTAACACTAATTACCCCAAAATAATTATAAGTTTTATCTGGATAGGCCTGGGTGAGTTTGAAGCTTGCTACAGAGAGCTAAGAGGCCAGGGAAAGAATGTCAAATGAATTGTCACTGCAACATTTCTCTCAGTACCTGAGAGGCCTCCCTTTAAAGTTGAGCCCCTGATCCTGCCCTGTGATGGAGAGAGTTCCTGCTCTACTCTGAGTTGCACAGCAGAGATGGTAAATGAATAGAGCTCTTCTGATGAAGCAAGAGGTGAAGAGCCATCGGTTTTGTTTCTTTTTTTTTTTTTACTCATTCCCATCCTGTGGAGACCAGAAACATGTGCTTTGCTGTCCCTGCAGTCTGGCCTTTCCTCAACCTGCCTGCCTGAGCAAGTGAGCAGGCTTGGTCTGGCCCAACTCTACCCTGACCAGCTGTTAAGCCAACAGAACACCACTAAGTAGCTGGCACCAGGGGAAGGGTTTTGCCTTTTTAGTACCCAGTGTGTAATTAGTGCTTGATGTCTTCAAATTGAGAGCATTAATGGAGCTAAATTGTGGATCCCATATGGTACTGCTGAGCACGGCTGCTGTCATTGTCAACAAGATACAGCGTGCTCTCTTCTTTAATTTTTGTCAGCAGAGGGTTCAGTGTGTCAGCAAGGCCCAAGTTTTCCCTTCTTTCCTAGAACAGCACCTCTAGCTGGGAGTCAAGTGCATAAGGCTTCTTCTGTACCATCCACATAATAGGACATTCACTTAATTCCTAGCTAGAGCTAGGGTTGAAACATGGAACCAAGGATATCTTGGAGGGAGGAAGCAAAAGAGGTAGGAAGGAAAGGGGTATAGTGCTTCTGTGGCCAGAAGCAGCCTGGGCTCTGAAAAGGGAAAGAGTCAGGAAAAGGGATCAAATCAAAAGAATGTGAGATGGTTTCCCACAGCTGGGGAGAGGGAGCATGGGTGGAGAGGTGGTGCTGGCAAGCAAAGACCAAATGCTGTTGAGGGTTCAGCTGCAGGTGCTCAGAGATTGTCTTGTGTGACAGCAGATACTGTGTGATGTAATGTGTGTTAGACAATCAGTTTCTTTTGCTTCTGTCAAGAAAATAAATGCACCCCAAAGTAGTTAGTTAAACTAACTGAGGTGTGCTTAGGAAAGCTTTGGGACTGACAGAACAGGAGGCTCTTGCAAGTTAGTGAGGAGCCATGCTGTCAGGTTCCTGAAGTTCTGGAGCCCAAAGACTGAGAAAGGCTCCCTGGTTGAGTTGTTCCAAATTGTCCCTGAGCTTGTGTTAAAAGTGGGAGCTGCAGGAATTGAGCTGGTGCAGAGCAGCCATGAGGACAAGGCTGGGGAGCATCTGCCTCTGACACTCGTGGAAAGGAGCAGCCTCCATCCTCGTGTCTGCAGCCCCTTGGCCACTATGAGGCCTTTCCTTGTGGGAAGGCTGTGGGAGGGTATCCAGGAGATCTGTGGCAGCTGCATGCAGGGCCTAGGAGTCCTGCCTCCTTCACCCTTTGGGCAGGGGTTTCTGGCCAAGGTCTCATCCCTCCTTCCCTGTTACTCTGAAAACTTATCCCCACAGCAGTTCATGTGAGCAGCTCTGCAGCTGAGCATCCCTGATACTTAATAATTACACCCTCAGTTCAGTGACAGTCTGCATGCCCCATTGGGCATGTGATGAGGCTGATCTCTTGTGATGTGACTGTATCACTGTGTCAACAAAATGGGCTTATCCTCCCATCCTGTGGGTGGACAGACAGCAGTTAAGATGCCCAGCTCTTTCTTGCATTGAAAAGCCTGTGTTGCCCATAACTTATGCCAGTGCTTCTGTTGCTGCCACCAAATCTTTTGTGGATCCCCTCTTCATGTAAAACAGTTCTTGCTTTTTGACATCCACAGCCCATGCTTCTCTGCAAACCATGGAGGTGTTGACTGCTTTGATTTGACCAAATGCCTTGAGGCTTGCCCCAGGCACTGGCTTCCTATCTGGGACTATACCTGCATGCCATAGATTTTTTATAATTTTTTATTTTTTTCAATTAGCAAGGGAAGGCTGACTGGAACTTGTGAAGTCAATTCCTTTGTTTTTGAAGCTGTGCATGGTATAGTGAACTGAGGTATAGTTGTTATGTTATCTAATTTGCTTTATGTTTTATTGTCATGTTCATAAGCACTCTTCATTTTTCTGTTTCAATCCTCTAGGAAAGAACAGAGGTCTTCCAGGAGTTCCTAAAATCCAAGACTGGCATCTTGCTTTGCACTGTAAGTAGCTTGGAGTCCCTTTGCAGCTCCACACTAATGGGCCTGTCTGGTATCTAATGGTAGAGCACAGGATTTGGCACTGAGCTCTAATTCCAGCTCGCTGTCTGACCTTGAGGAAAGTCATCTCCTTCATCTGCATCTCACGTGTTAAACAAGGACTGGTGCCCTGTTTGCAAACCATTACATGATCTTTTTCTGCAAGGTACCATATACAGAAAAAGTGAATGTCTTATACCAGAGGCCTCTTGGTATTTTGCATTGTCTTATGTCTGGAAAATATCTGTTCATTTGAAGCTGGAGCCTTGCCCTCTACATGCAATCAGTAGAATGCAATCCTGATTTGTACTGTGCCCCATAACTGCCAGGTAAATGGGATGTAATGTGATATTTCCCACTTCTATACCTACCTTAAAAACTAAAACCTGCAAGGATGGAAAGGAAGCCCAACCAGAGAGTGGTGTCATTAGAAATGCTCATACTCTGCTGCTCTCCATGCTTTGCCCTTCAAGCTTCCTTCAAGGGTGCTGAGGGAGAAATTCTTGTCCTCTGCTGAAGTTTGCTGGCACCCTTGTGTTGTGGTGGCACCTTCCTCTTCTTGTTCCTGACCTGTCAGTGCCACAGCTAGCTGGCTGCAGTGGTGCAGAAGGCTGCACGATTTGCTCTCTAATAGTGGCAGCTGTTGATCTGAAAATGTGTGAATCTTGGCGATTTCTACCCACTGCAAACTTGTAAATTACAGCGATCGGGAGTAATTAGAGCTGAGAAACCCTCTCCAGCTCTGAAATGACTCCTGTTCTTGCAGCACATTGTTCTTAAAGGAAACTAGTTGCAATTTTTTCAGAGTGGGGGCTGAATTTAATCTTACTTTTACACCTGCAGTTCAAGCTAGGCCTGCCATGTGTCGGAGTGTTTGATTCAGTGTTGTCAAATTAAGTATCGTGTCAGCTGTAAAACTGTACCTGTTATATGTTAGTCTTGGTCCTGCTTGTGTGTGGTGTGCAACCTTTCAGTGATATGATCAAGGTCAAATTGCATCTTTGCAAGGCATAAGTGTGATTATAACTTGGTTTCCCTGTACATAAGGTGATACCTTAGTGTCTTGACTGAGGAGGATAGAAAAGCTTAAATCATTCAGTGGTGGGGATTAAGTATCGTGAAGATAAAAAGTATTTGGTAAATTCTAAATAATAAATAGCTGAACTTTGTTGTCCTTCATGCACATGCTGTCTGCAACTGAGAAATTTCAGGGCCATATCTTATCACTGAAATTTCAATTTCATGTGTTTGGAAAGACAGTGGATGCTCAATTTTAGACAAAGAGAAAACCCAGTCATTGCAATCACTGGGATATCAGTTCCTCAGTGAGACCATTCAAAGGGGAAATGCAGCCTGTGGCAGAAAAATCTGCTGGGAATTGTATAGCTGTTGACATGGCAGGAAGAAAAACAAGTTTGGTAAAGAAATCCCAGTGGATGGGATCCCCCTCTTGAGAGGCTGTAGATGTGGTTCAATTTCCTGCCATGCCATGGAGTCTGTACAAGTGGATGTGGAATTGTGGTGACAGGGCAAGTTAGCCACATGTCAGCTGGGCAGTGATAGTTGTGTGTTTGCTCCTGACCTGTCATAAATGGGAGGTAATGTGGATTAACCTAGATTGCCATGAAGAGGGTAGTGTAAGGTAAGGTATTTATTGTAACCCTCCTTGGTTTCAGTCTCAGCTTCTTTGCATTTGCTGAAGGCAGGGATGCAGGTCCTGACAGTGTCACGATGGCTCAGCTGGCACATGGTTAGCACGTTAAGCACAGTAAGTTGTGTGTCTGAGTCCAAAATCTCTCTGTGCTTCAGCTCCCCATCTGTAAAATGGGGAGAGTAGCACTGTTCTATCTTACAGAGATGTTGGGAGGACAAATGCATTGAAACCAGGAGGTGGCCTGTTACCACAGTAATGGGGACCATATGGACACCTTAATATAGAGATACACTTTGCACTAGTCCCACATTACAGGTGCCTTCCCAACGCAGATGTCCAAAGGGCAGCCAGGCACTGGGGCCACCTCCTGCCTCTGAGGGCATTGCTTTTTCCAACACTTTTCTTCATATCAGCAGAAATGTTTTGCAGAAAGATGGTTCCCTTCTTTTTGCTGCAAAAACACCGATTGCGCTCACAAAATTTTGAAACCTGGCTCACAAAAGAACAGCACAAATAATGTTGCTGTCCTTCCCTCGTCCCTTATGCCATGTTCTCCACCCATCTTTCCGCTCTAGTAAGCAATGGGACCTGCTGTTCCTTTTATTAATTTGCTCTATGTCATATGTATATTAATATATTCCATGAAATATTTTTGCCAGGCAATATAAACTGGCAGACAAGAAAATAAAGAAGGGCCCTTGCACCTCAGAGGGTCTCATCCAGCTTTATTTCTCTCTCCTTCACCAAAGTTCTTTGCGCCTTCCTTTGGGATGTGCCTTTTAAACAAGTTCATCTCTTCCAGGGAGAGAGGAAAGATCATTTGGAGATTGTTTGCTGTTTACTCAGTCACGCTAACTCATCTTGCCAGTTTTCTGGCGGCCCCAGCCAAGAGCTTTCTCCTCTGACAGCTTCTGTGCTCTCTCCTTCCTCCTCTGATTACGCAGCCCAATCTGTCACCCTGCCGACGGGGGTCTCCACCCTGCTGATGGCTTTCCACACCCGGCAGTAATGACTTTTGGCAGCCCGGGAAGGCGCGAGAGCTCCTTCCCCAGCTTGGAGAGAGCCGCTCGGCCCTCTCTGCCTGTTAGCTAAAGCACTTTGTGAGGTTCTTTGGTAAATAAATGAGTCATTTTAATCCAACTGACAGCCTGGCACCTGAGCAAGCTGCCTTCCATCTGTACTTCTAGGCCTCATGTAGGCAGCCAATTGTCAAGCTCAGGGCCTTCAAGACCTCACCATTGAGTGTCTTTCAAAAGCAACTTTAGCAATTTCCTTTGCCCTAATTAGACTGTGTGAGTGGGACTGAGGAAACCAAAGCCCTTGCAAAATTTTTTGTGGCTGTGCTGGTTCTGATCTTCTGCAGCCATGTGCCTCACTTACAGTGTGGTCTTTTTGCCCTCTTTTCCCTCACACCCACCCCTCTGTACCCCACCACCACAGGCACAGGCTGGTGACATGGATGTCAGCACTTCTGGAAGCCTTTGGGTGGGTGATGTTTTGATATTGTGCCATTTGGTGACCTGCAGTTGGGATCAGGGCAGGAACATGGTTAAGGCTTCAGTTTATTGTGTTTCCTTGATGTCTGGGTTGTCTTTAAAATGGCTTTGGTGTTGGTTTTGTGTCTTTACCCCTTAAGTGAGATGGTCACTTAATTCTGCCTTCCATTGCTCATTGAAAGGAATCAGCAGGACCTGCTGAAGTGTCACATTCTTGGTTTCCCTCTTGGTAAAGAGTGGTGGTGTGAGGTCAGGCATGGAAAGGGGAATGCTGTCTGGGGCTGTGTGAAAGGAGGGGAGTAGTACACTGGAAGTCTGTTGTGCTTCCTCAAGGAGCACTGACAGCAGCTTGGTGCTGCTGTCTGGAATAACTGTAGTGCTAGTGAAACTGGATAATCGTTGCTTCAGCTGTATTCTCTTTCCTGGTAAGGTGACCCAGAAGTATTTTTCTAAAGATCTGAGAAGCAGGAAGCTCATGGGCTCCACCAGCAGAGGATAGCAAATCAACAAAAAGTTTTTATCCTAATTCTACCTTGCTGCTGTCTACTAGGGGTCTTTGAGGAAATGGAGCTGTAAGAAACTCAGGTGGACTGGTACTGAGGAATCTTTGAGAGTTTGCAAAACACTCCAATTACCAGTAAATCCCAAGACACTTCTGAAAGAAAACCAAGTTAAACCCTGGGAGAATAGCTGCTGCTATGTGTCAGTAACAGCTGAGTGGAGTTGGTGGCATTGTGAAAGCAACAGTGAATACAAGGCTGATGATGGGAGAGAGCCTCCTCCTTGAATGTTATCCCTGGCTATTCATTAAGCTTTTGGTTAACCTCTTCAACTTTCCTGTTGTTTTGGCAAATGCACGTGAGAATAATACTGCCTGAGCAGTAGTTTCCCAGCCAGAGGTGATGAGAAAAGATGTCTTAGAAGAGGAAGGAAAGAAGCCTGATGAGTGAGAGGGATGGTCCCTGCCCCTGCTGGCTGCTTCTCCTCCCCATGTGGGAGATACCAACTCCTGACCACTGGGACACCTTGGCTGTCTCTTTATTTTGGGTAAACTGACTCTGTCCCAAGGGTCAGAGCCCTCTCATCAAACACAGCCTTTCCTAGACACTGGGTGGGAGACAGAGCAAAGTGTAGGAAAAGACCAAAGACTTGTCAGTGTGGAAGTGTGTAACAGAGCCAGCCAGATCAGGATCAGACATCAGCACTCCTGTCTGATCCTGCTGTAGAGTTTATCATCTTGTTATCCTGGTAACTGCTGTACACGTTCCCCGACTTCTCTTGATTTATTTTCTCTATCCTCCTTTAAATGGCTTTTTGTACATCTGTTCATTCTGACTCTGGGAACGAGTCGTTTCTTAATGAGCGTGTTGGAGCGAGAGTGCAGATGATTGCAGAGTGGGCGCTGTGGAAAGTGTCTCCTCTTGTACTGCACTTGGAGCCACAAAGCAGCCTGGCTTGTGCTTATGGGAAGGCCTTTGCTGCCAAAACATCAGCTTCCCAGCCTTCTAACGTGTGTGGGAGTTGCATGAAAACACTTCAGTGGGTGGCTGACACATTTTTAGTACATTAAGCTCCTGCTTACATTCTTAATATATTCTATTTTGCAACTAGCTAAAAGATACATGTGTTCCAAAACATTTCCTAACAGAGTTAAATCTGCACACCTGCTCTGCTATTGCGCGTGGTGAATGTAAAATCCAAGGAGTATGTGAGGACATTGCTAATGAACAGACAATCAAGAAGGGAGGTTGGAACGTGTTTGCACATTCTCTTCATTTTGAACAGTATTTAAACTCTTTTCTCTTTGAAAGGGTATGTGTTTGAGCTGTACTGGCTGTTGATACCTACAGGGTCTCATTCAAGTCCTTCTCCAAGTTGATGGGTTTTCTCACCACCTGGCACATCAAATAACACTCCTGACAGCAGCTCCAGACTCGTTTTGGGGGGGGACTGAGTTTTCTTTCTCCAAACCAAAGCCAGACTGATGAAAATCTAAAGGATAAATAAGTCCCCTCTCCTCAGGCTGTGCTCAGGCTTCCTGCAGATTCTGCTAAATTGTTTGCTGGCCTTTCATCTTTGGACCAGCTGACCTGCAAGTTTTCTGCTCCTCAGCTTCAGGCCATCACCTAGCAAACAACTAATTATTTGTAGGTGGAGATCAGTGCATTTGGGCATTCCATTCAAGGCCTGGCAACTTTGACCATTTACTTTATGGCCATTTTCCTTTTCCTCATAAGCAGCCTGGTTGTAGTCCTTAAGCTTGCTGTGGACAAAGGTGTCCTCAGAAACAGTGTTATCTTCCAGAGATTTAATTTTGCCTCTCTCAGGATTTGGGTAACTGTGAGATCTGTTTTCATCAGTGAAACCAACTGAAGAGCTAAAGGCATCACAACCATTAAGGCTCTCAGAAACAATGTAAAGGGACTGCAGCAGATGCTGTTAATTCAGCACCACTCTCCTGAAATAGGTGGATTTATATCCTCCAGGTTTGGGGCCACAGTAGTGGATCATTTTTTGTTGTGTTAGTCTGTTAACAACATACTTTGCGTTTTAAACCCTCAGAATTACTATTATTGACCTTTGGTCTGTCTCTTCCCCAAGCTAGGCACAGAATTCCTACTTGCATAGCTAGTTGTTTCCTGGAGTAGTTGGCAGCCCAGAAGAATTCTTACTTTGCTGATGTGTTCAAAGCATTTTTACTAAAGTAATTCTTTACTATTTTTAAAGGATGTTGCTGCACGTGGACTAGACCTGCCTCAGGTTACCTGGATTGTGCAGGTAGGTTCTCTTCAAACCTGTGTACATATACATGAAGTGCAGTCCTGCTCAGATGAAATCTCTTCCCACTCCAGACCCTCTTTCTGCAGTTTGCTGCTGGTCTTTGTGCTGATGCCTACAGGTGTGGGAGACCCTTGTGTTCCTCATGGCAGGAGTAGGACTCAAGGCTTTGCATTATTGTCATATCTTTGGTTTTGACAACCTGTTTTCAGTAACTCCAGTCCTATCAGCTGTGTATTAATATTCCACTGGCTGGGAGGAAGCACCCTCCATTCTGCCTCCCAGGAAGCCAAATCTTAGGCAGTACTGGCCACCTCAGTTACAGCTTCATGAGGAGTTTTAAGTGCAATCCTAGTGGTAAACACTGAGTACCCCAATAGTGTCTGTGCAATGACCTGAATGTTTCAAGTGAGGCTTTGCTGTGTTGGGGCTGGGTAGCTGTAAGCGTTCAGCTTGCAGTAGAACTGCATAGTTCAGATTTTCCCTGAAAAAAAAAAAAATCCAACAACAAAACCAAATAAAACCCTAACACTGCTGCATTGCTGTTGACAGAAATATTGTCTTTGGAAAGAAAAAAAAACTGAGAGAGATGGACTGAACCTTAAAAATAGCAGCCTGTCATTTCTAAGAGGAAACTGGGAGAATGAAGCAGATTTCATTTTTATAAAAGATTTATAATTAAAAAAAGGTTAGTTGAATTGAGGAAAAACTGATCCAGGGACTCTTGTGTATCAAGTTACACCTGGGTAAAAAGAACAGGGCACAGAGCTTCAACAAAGCTTTTTAATTTTTACCTCATCTCTTCAGGTAACAAATTTGATTTTAATTTAGTGTTTTAAAAAAAGAAATATTTTGTAGCAGCCAGCTAGTTGAAGAAGCTTGTGGAAGTGAAGCCTTTAATTCCCAGATCTGTATATTAATATAATTTAACCAAAGATATAGTTGCCAGTGATAGAACGCAGTGCAAATTACCTAAAGCCCTGGGAGACTTCTGTGTGTCCAGAAGGCGAAATCTCAGCTGTCCTGAGAGCTGTGTCCAAGAGCAAGGACCTGCAGGGAGCAATTAGATTGCTCACAGCATCTTACTCACACCTCTAGCCAGTAGAAACTTTGCCAGAGGGCACAGGTATAAACACTAGAGTGGGCTTTGGTTGTTGGGTTTTTTCCAGTTAAACTGCTGAGGGCTCATTTCTGAGCAGTATCTCTGTGCATGTTCATTTTTTCCAGGAAAGAGAGGAGGGGGGCAAGAAGAGGAGGAGGTTAGAGGGAGGGAAATGTCACCCTTTATCAGATCTTGCAAATGGCTGGGCAGTTTTGATTCCCAGTAAAGTAGATGAGAGGCACCACTATATTAGTGGGGCTTTATGCAACATTTTGATGGTGCCTGGTAGTTCTAGATGTGGAGACAATTGCTACCTCAATCACTCACTGCAGAAAGGGCTTACTCCCTCCCCTCTCTTAGGTTGCTTCTAACCAGTAACCAGCTGTGACTTGCTTTAATTAAAGTAATTTAGCTCGACTCCAGATTTGAATCCATTGTCTTTTATTGTAAGGCTTTTTTCCCTGAGTCAAAGCAGGCATCATCCTCTATGGGTGGTCAAGGGGGCTGTTTGGTTTGAGGTCTTTGTGAGATGATTGTGTGGGGTTTTTTTAAGAGAAGCAAACAGGTTCCCGATGTGCCTGTATAGAAACAAAAATGTAAAAGGTAAAAAGAGACACTGAGATGGGAAAATCATCCTGTTATCTGAAAGTTGGCCAATGTGTCACGTTCACATGTCAAAAAACTGCTGGTGTTGAGGGAGCTGAGTGATGGTTACAGGGCTGAGCCCCCTGCGCTCTTGATAAACCGGCCAGTTCCAGGGGAGGTGCAGCCTGTGGGGTTTTGCTGAGCTCCCTTTTGTTTCAGCTGAGCAGGCTGAGTGTCTCGTTTATAATTAACATGCTGTGTTCTGTTAATTCCTCCTCTCTCTTCTCATGTCCCCTTTCTGAAGTACAACGCTCCGGCTTCACCTGCGGAATACATCCACCGGATCGGGAGGACGGCTCGCATCGGCTGTCACGGGAGCAGCCTGCTTGTCCTGGCACCTTCAGAGGCAGAATATGTCAGCTTGCTGGCTTCTCACAAGATTAAGTGAGTCAGAAACATGAACAAAAGTTTCAGCTCATCCTTGCTAATTAACCTTCCGTGGCACTTTCAGCGGGACTGTGGCTCGTGCAGGTTTTAATAAGAATTTATTAATTCTTGTGATCCAGGACCTAGCCCCAGACTAGCAAAAGGAGGAAAATAAATGTGTGTGAAAATCAGCAGCCTTGACAGATTGTGCCTGAGTGAGTGTGTGGTGGTGAGGGGAGCAGAGAGGGGAGGATAGTTGGAGATCCTTTGCAGTCCATTGTTATTTCTCTGGCCCTGGGTTCAAGTCATGGCAATGTGGAGATCACAAGTCAAATGAGCCTGTCAAATGCTATCTGGCCATCTGCCTGCCCTGCACCATATTGTCAGAGATTGTGCTTTCTCTTCAGGAGAGATCCAGTGGAGAAATAGCTAGGGAGCTGTGGGTCATACCTGGCAGGTAATTGGCCAAGATGTGTTGTGTAAGTGGCTTGTGACAAGAACAGTAGAAGCTTTTGCATGTGTCGAGTGCCCAGTATGGTCCTGGAAGGCAGTAAGTACCAGGGGGGAGGGACTCTGCAGACCAAAAGTGTGCTGGGCATCCAAACTAGCTGAGAAGTCTGCTCATCCAGAGGCAGGGAGATGGCAGGGAGAGCAGGCCAGGCTGGGGAAGGACCAGCCCAGTGTGCAGTCAGCTACCTGATGGCCAACACATGATGAGATTTTAGTTGAGCTCTGTTTGTACAATGGTGCTTTTGGGGGGGAAAAAAAAAACAATTTGCATCTCGGCATTGAGGTCTCAGTATATATGCTTGGCATACCAGGTCTCAAGCCTCTTCAGTCAGCTGGATATCAATGTGACTCCCTTTGCTCCCTGCACTGCTGTCTCTCAGCATTTCAAAACAGCAGCTGAGTGGAGTCCCTTCAATGTTTTGCTAGTAGTGATGGAGCTCTGTAAACTCCTGCACAAATTAGTTTGCTTTTATTTCTTGTGTTTGTGTCTGTTTGAGCTGCTTGGAGTCAGATTTGGTTTTGCATCCTTGAAACAAACAAATGTTGGCAGTAAATACAGGCTTATTCTAGGCTGTGAGCCATTTAGTGGTCTAACAAAGAGCCATCCATCATCCCAGGTAACTATCTATTAAGCAGACACCAGCAAGACATGGAGGACTAAGCTGACAGGGTTTTTTTTTCATGTAACAAACAGCGCTGACATTTAAAGGTGAAATCCCACATAATTGTGAATTTTTAACTCCAAGTGGAAAGTTCTATTTTTCTATTTTATAATATTTTGAAAGTGGTGGAGGAAGGAGACGGAAATTTCCCTCTTTTTTTTTTTTTTTCTTAAAATGTTAATGCTTCTTAACCAGTTTTGTTTTTTTAAAAAAAGCTTAAGGAGCAATGTTCCTCATGCTGGTGATTATATCTGCTAGGGAGACCTGATGTTGAGTGGCCCCTGCTCTTCAGCAGTCTGTAGAAGACTGAATGAGCAGAGTGAGGATTATGTGAATATTGTTGTTGTTGGGTTGTTGTTTTTTTTTCTCCACTTCTCAAATCAGTGCAGCCAGACAACTCTGGGGTTCATCTTTTCTTGTTTGCTTTATGCTCTTCATAAAATATGGTGCCCCACAGATAAGGAACTTGCCAAAAAAAAAAAAGAAGTGTGTAATTTACCTTCCTTGGCCCCCATCTTCAGCTGGATCAAGCCAGTGTCTAATTGGCAGGGATGGGTGAGTTGGTCTGTTTGCACTCAGGTGTCCTCTGCTCTTCCTACATTGTAGCACATGATGTGAGAAGGGGCAACGGGATAGAAAAGAGAGCTGATGAATTGCAGAGGAGATGCAGGAAGGCAGCTTGAAGCTAAAGGCAGCAAGTGCCATCAGCACAAATTGCTGTTACCCTTCATAAACAGAGCATTATGGTGATAATCCTGACAATTTAATTCAGTGTGAGGGTGAGAGGCTGCATGTGTTGGACTGTCAGTGAGCCTCTTAAGCACTGATAATTTTTGTTTCTTTATCTCAAGTCTTTGTAGCTTTTGACTTGGGCTGCACAAGTTACTGGAGTTTGCATTTTTTTAATTCTTTAATTCTTTGCTTAATTTTTAAATCCCTTGGGTTTTTGCTTGTTTTTTCTTTTGTTGTTGGGGATGAGTGTGTGTTGTGAATTTTTTTTATTTGGTTTTCTTGGTTTGTTTTTTTTCTTTTTTAAATGGGATTCCCGCTGGGTTTATTGAAATGTAAATACTTCATAAAATATGTATTTCTAAGAAGATAAAGCGTGTGACGGGTGGTGTAAGTGAGCAGTGCCATGCTGATTTACAGTAGATGAGGATCTAACCCAGAGGTGTTGTGTTTGCTTTTTTTTTTTTTTTAAGCCCCTCCACCCACCCCAGCATGCATGGGAATAAGTCCAGAAATGTTGAGAATCGGAAGTAATGAGAGCAGACATGGCTTTGTTCCTGGATGAAAATTCACTTTGGAATTAGGGATGACTGCCTTTGAAATTGGAAATTGCTTGCAATTAATTTTCACTGGTACCTGAAGCCTCTTCCTTGGCTTCCACTGTGGTAAAGCAGCATTAGCCTTTGCCAAAACGATCTCACTTTGGCTCTGCTGAGATCAGGAATTCCCATTGGGGCTGAAGCAGGCTGCACTCTTCTCTTCAACTTTATTTTCTCTTTTTGTGTGGCTTGAAATTGTGGTTCCTCTACTGAACTGTAAAGGTGTGTGTGCACCCACACTCTTGTTTTCTGTACATTCCTCTTACCTTTTTTTTTTTTTTTTTTTAAGAGTGTATTTAAAAAAAACGAGAAAAAAAAAAACAACTCCAAAATGTTCTATCTCAGTTCTAAGTGTGACTAACAGATTTTCCTTCAAAGGGAGGAAGCGAGAAGCAGAAAAAACCTCAGGTTTACTTTTCACCCCCACCCCCCCCTTACATCTCTCTTATTTCCTTCAACTGCAGTCTCACAGTGCCTGCCTCGACAGCTATCAGATAATTTCTTTATCTCCTAACGGTGCCCTCACTAATTTATAAAGGAAAAGGCATCACCGTGAAGGCACGAGTCATTTCTCTGCCTGCTCTCCCTCCCTCTCCCCGCACACACTGCTCCCTGCTGTGAACCAAGCTCAGGAGCTGTTAGGCTGTGAGCTGGCAGGGTTCCAGGAGGGGAGGATGGGGGGACACACATCTCAGACAAATCAATGTCAGAGGTTTGACGTTTTCATTCATGGCCGTGTCAAAGCAACCTTTGGGGTTGTTGGGGGGGGAGTGGGTGGGGTAAGAGATGCTTTTCTCTTGCTTAAGTGATTGCCATTTATGTTTTAATTTACTGTTCTACTTTTCAAAAACAAACAGAGAAACCCTCAGTTGTCTTTTTATGCTTCATTTCCCTTTCTCCCCCCACCACTCCCCCTCTTTTCCTTGCATCCTCTGCGGAGGAATCTGCTGCCTGGGGACTCCCAGCTGCACAGCAGTGGGGCTTGTCTCCCATATAGGTTATCATATGGCCTGCACCTTCCAGGTCAGAGGGACATTTCTCTGGACCACCTCTTTTACTGCAATTACAGGCTGGCCATGACTGAAAAAGCAGATGGCAAAAGTAAAAATATTCATCCCTTTCCCTGGGAAGAACAGGATCTGGGGAACAGATCACAGTGTCCTCTTATGCAGAGTATGGCAACAGTTCATCCGTTCTCCTGACCATGTGCTTAGACATCTTTGAGTGAAGAGAAAGGGATATGGTATTTTTTTCTATACTTTACAAATTGAAGAAAATCAGTGATGCTTCCTTTCAGAAACCACATACATCTTTCTGACCATTTGAGACTCAGGAGACTGAGAACTGTTAGGCCCACAAGATTTCTCTCTTCCTTAGACTGGTGTAACCCCAAATGAACTCCTTGGCTTCCATGCAGTATTTATGATTTATTCTGGTACAAAAAGGAAACAAATCTTTTTTCTAGAGATGACCGTTGCCCATTGCTGAAAATTAGGGGTCACAAGCTTCAGATTTTATCACCTGAGTAATTCCCTTGGAAATGGGACCCAGTTTGGATGCAGCAGTAATATTAATGGCCTGGAGCTGCACAGCTGTTCCCATATTGTGTCACCTGGTGTGCCTGTGCCCCACAAGACAGTATTAAAAAGGATGAAGAATTCCTGGTCTCCTGTAAATGCACTTCTAAGTAGGACCACTCACTTGGAAATGAAGCAAGTTTGTAAGCATTTCCAGTATCTGGGCCAATAAGAGTACCCAGCAGTGTCTTGCAAGAAGGACTGGGGAATAAATCATCTGGTTGAATCTACAGGAAGAATGTGAGGTGACAGAATGAAAATAAATGCCCAGTGTGAAGCCTGGCTAGGACAGCTTACTGAGTCCTTGTATTGAAAAAAAAATATGCTGTGGGTTCCCTAATGGGCTGGGCTTTGGCTTTACATTTCATAGGAGAGGGAAGGTGAGTGCTCAGAATGGGGAAGGAAATCAAACCGTGTATTTGGTGTCAGGTAGCTTTGGAAGCTGTAAATAAATTGGAAAGTGAGTGTGTCCATCACTGTGTCTCTGAGCTTTGACCCAACCACATAGCAAGAAGTTGGATTGATGCAGGATCTTGTGGGAACAGCAATGGTGTAACCAGAGAGAAGGAAGCTGCAGGAGAATTGGCTTGGTAACAAAAGTTCCTTGGGATGCTGTTGTCTCCCTCACTAGGAGAGGAAGGAGCTGTCTTTACACAGCTTTAGTTTTGGCTCTTTAGTTTGGGGAGCATGGTCACTAACATGGGTAGAAAAAAATGTATGTAAGCATCAAAGCAGTTTGTTCCTTTGAGTGGGAGTTGAGCAATGTCTTTGATTCCAGAGAATCTGGAAGTTAAACTGGGGAGTAGACAAGATGTAGAAGTAGTAAAGTAAGTGGAGCACATCTTTCCAGCCTCTGTGTGTATCATGCAGTCAGTCTCTTCCTCACATTTGCACAAGCAGCCAAATCCAGACACCTTCTGCTGCCTGCCCATGGCATTACTGTGCAACAGAATATTAGACACTCTGTGGGGTCAAAGTGGAGTTTACAGATCCTGTGTATAATACAAAGCAATCCTACAAGAAGCATTAAAGTTATCAGCTGTTTAAACTCTCTTTTGAGTTTCTTTTCGTGGAAAATATAACCAAGTGTTTCCCAATGGTCTTGATGCTTCTCAGTGCACGGGAAGAAAATTTATGAACACAATATTAATACAATTAAAGGCTTAAATTTTTTCCTTAGTCACTCTAGTAGAGAACCAAGAAGTAACGGAAGGTCCAGCCTCAGTTCTCTTGATGCTGTGTTAGAATTGGTGTGCTGGGGACTTGTGTGACAAGCTTATGGGTAGAACAGTGTGTCTGGTCCAGTGAGAGCTCCATTTCAGCTGGGGTTGAGATTTTGCAGTTGTTAAACTTTTACTGATGTTCAACTTTTACAGTTGCTGAGTGACTGTCTAGTCTAAGGCTTTATGTATCTCAGGGATAAATTGGATGTGTAAATCTCAATCTCTTTGCTATCTGTTATCAGCCTGTGGCTCATTACACTATTTGAGAAGTAGGAGAAATGGTAATTTTTTCTTGTCTTTGTTGTTTCAGTGTTTCAGAGCTGAAGGTGGAGAAGATGTTATCCAGCCTGATGAAAGATGATCGTTTCAAGTTGCACAGACCAGGCAGCAAGGTGAGTTATTCAACTGATTTGAAATTGCTGAAGTTTTCACTTACCAGCTAAATATCTTAAGTATTCCTCCTGTAGATTTTATCTTTACAATATGAATGTTGGTGTTTCCATGATGTCAGGCAGTATAAATAACTCTAGAACTGCCTTGTGCCACAATTGTCCAGTCTTCAAACTGCTACCCTAAAAAAGCAGTCACTTCTTCAGCAAATATTTTTGTAACAGACACTAGTTTCTGACTGCAAAAACTTTGGTTTTTTTCCCTGAGAATGTTTCTGTTCTCTTTGGCTTCTCTGCACTAAAATGCTGTGGGAGAGCACAAATGAAATAAAACTTTGCTGATGAAATGAGGCAAATTAATTTGGTGATGTGTTTTGTAGGTTTTTTATTATCTCTATTTACTTGGAGCCTAAAACAAAGCTCACTGGGTTGACAGGCATCTTTTCATTGGCTTTGGCAAGCTTTGGGTCTGCCTTCAAGTTGCTAATTCATAGAATTCAGTCATTTGCAATTGATGTCTTGGGCATTTCTGCATTCTGGCAAATTAAATCCTCCAAGAACCCTCATTTTGAATGGAAGTCAAGAATGCGTCAAGGATGATGCATCATCCTTTTTTTTTTTTCCTTTTTCTCCTCTTGTTGCTGTTTTTCCTGCTCGTTCTTTCTGTTAAACCATTCCTGAGGCTCCTCACTTCCTGTGAATGACTGCTGCAAACTGTGGTGTTCTTGGTAAATATGCTACATCCTTTCGAAAGGTGTTCAGATTTCCTACATGCCCTATATTGCACAGAAAGCCAGATCTGTGGCTCTTCTCAGCTACTATTTAAAGCTCTTTCCCACCACTGCAGTTTTTCACTGGAATCAGCCTGTAATGCCTTTATTTTAAATGTTGGAACCTGCTCAACAAATATGTGAAAGTTTAGTTCTCCTTTGTTATTCCCAAAATTATTTTAAATAGCTGTTCTGTGTATAAGTACTTCCTTTTTCTCCCAAATATGCTTATAGGCAGGTAACTTTGGGTTCCTTTGGAGACTTTTTCAACAACACTTAAGCAGAAATTGAGCTTTAAATTTGTTGCTGAGGTGGGATAGAACAATATCTGTTATGGGCTTGAGGACAGGTGTTACTTCATGGAAAGTGGGGAGAAAAAAAGTACACATTTTTTTCCTAGGAATTCATTATTTGAAAAGTGGCAGGAGAACATGCCTGCTGCATGTTGAATGGCAGAGCCCAGTACTTGCAGAGGTTCAAAATCATTGATCCATTTTGAAAAATCTCACCTAAGCATCTCGGTGCCTTTGGAAAAGCAAAGAAAAATTAACAAGCTGTTTGCTACAGGACTATTAACATTGTAAAATACTCTATGCACTTAAGCACAGAATATTCTAAGTTCTTCTCTTTTATCTTTCTCCCTTTTCTGAAAAAAAACAAAACAAAAAAACCAAAAAAAATCCCTAACCATATCTGAAGGCAGCTGGTACCCTGGTTTTTGCTCAGCAGTGCAGCCTGGGCATGCCCTGCCATTCCAGGTGCTGGAATGTACATATAAAGAAGGAGCTGCTTCCTTTCACTTGCACTCAAAGGTGGGATTGAATTCCTCTCTTCTCTCTTCCCTCAAAGTGAATGGCCTTTTCCTGGTGACTTGACTGGAGCTGAGGTGTGTCTGCCCTGGCTGTAGGATGGTCTGAATCTGCTGCAGGAACTTAAATACAGAATAACCTATTTTTCTGTGACTCAGAATCTGAAAGGACTGGGATTGAAAAATAGTTTCTCATTACAGAAAAAATTCTGTATCATTTAATGGGAGTAAAGTTACAGTAGTTCTGTGAATATCAAATAGGCTTCTTCAAAAATTAATTGAAAAAATAATTAAATGCAGTCAAGGATTCATTCTGTTTGTTAGTTGGTATTTTATTGCCATCAGAGGCTCTATAAGTTGTCCCAAATGTCTTCTCAGAAGCTGCAGGGGCATGTTCCCAAGTTTTCAGGAGGGTGAATCCCTATTAAATTCAGCAAGTTTGCTGTAAAGATGGTAGAATAAGCTGGGAGTGCAGTGGGACGTTGCACAAGACAGAGAGTGATTGAGGACTTGTCATGAGGAGCTGAACCTGATCTGTTTGTGATGTTGCCTTAGCTTTGCTTATCAGCTCTCCATGCATGGACTCATGTATATATTATAGTCCTTCTCACAGCAACCTCATTATAATGCTCTTCAGTTCTCATTGCCTCAACTCAAGTCCATTATGAGTACCACGTTGGAACATGTATTTTTTGGGCTTCTGTCTGCAGCCAGGGAGCAAGCTGTAGTGCCTGTAAAATGTATATTTTATATTTAGGTGTATAAAATATATATGTGGCTATGTCTGGGTGTGTGAATGTTCACCTGCCTACAAAGAGAATAAATTTGATCTTTCAACTTTTATGGAGGGGGCAGGGGGACTTGGTGAGTTCTAGAGGAGGTGTGTGGAGGTTAGTAAGAAGTTGTTATTAAAACAAAATCCTTCATTTTGTTTTGAAGTATAATGGAAGCAGGAGATGTTACAGCCTCAGGTTTTGCCTTTTTTTTTTTTTCCTGCCTTTTTTTTGGTAGTGTTTTAAGAAAGAACTTTCCTACTTCAGTCTAGTTTTATTGTGTTTCAATCCCCTCTCCCATTAACATATTCTGTTAATGAAATCAGAGGCTTTCAGGTCTTAACCCAGCCTCACAACCCTAAAAGCTGCAGTCTTCATCATCAGAAGCTTCTTTCTTCTGAATGTCTTTTCTTGGTGTGGTTGGGGAAGTCCCCCTGATGTCCTGACCCAGTTAAATGACATTGTAACCAGGCCCGTTTCTTCTTCTAGCCTACAGATGTTGTTATTGATCACAGGCATTATGCCAGTGCTTAGGGATCTGCCACAACAGGCACTTACTCTGAACAAACACAAGGTAGGAAAAGTTCTCCTGTCTCCCTGTTTCTCCATGATGGCAATAATACTTCTTACTTAACAGATCTAATAAATTCATCTAGATGGAGAGTAGATCCAGCAAGCCTCTAGGGGAGACTTTTATCTTTTGGGTCTTGGAAAAATGTGTAAGGTCACAAATTAATTGTCCTGTTCATCTGAGCAGGATTAAAGCTTGCACATATGAGTACAGCATATAGGATGGCTTCCAGTGCACTTCCAGTAGCACTGTTTTTATTTGATCTGTCCAGACACTCACATGTTATGCAGGTTCTATTTTCACAGTTTGGCTCTGAGTCAGTTTTAATTTTAGATTTTTTTTTTTTTTTTTTTTTTTTTTTTTTTTTTTTTTTTTTTTTTTTTTTCTTTTTTTTTTCCATGCCCATTAGGGGGCAATTTTAAAATGAGATCTGTCTCAAGGGGCTGGAGGGTATAAAAGACAAGGTGGAGATATGGGAGGAGGGGAGAAGCTATTTTCTGAGTACATTATGTTTCCTGCCATTTGCTTTTTTTCATTTGTTTCTCTTGGACTGACCTCACACTTTGGAAATTATGCACCTAGTTTTTTATCCCTCATTTTTGTCTTGCTGTTTTTTTTCCCTCAGCACCAGGAAGAAGAGATGCCTCATTTTGAAACCTAAAGGGGGGAATAAGAAAAGTCCTTTGTAATATATTGCCATATTATCACTAAATCCCCTGACAGTTGTGACACAGAAGCAAGTCACCTGTCACTTAAGCTTGAGGTCTCTTTAATTTTCTCCTGGAATTCGCACCAGGCTGTCTTTAATTTGAGGCCTTTATTGGAATTCTGAAACCTTTCTGCCTCCCTGGTGCTCAGATCTATTCTGAGTGCTGTTACAGAATGTATACAATAACCAACAGAGGGATTCAGAGGGGGCTGAAGCACTGTTTATTTAACACTCTGGAGGGATTTTCGTGCTTATTCGGTCCTGGCTACCCAGCTTTCAATATCGCTTTGACAACCGTTATGCCCTTCTCATTAATTTTAAACAGTTAAAACACAGGAAAAAGAGAAAAAGTTTTCATTATTAAAGTGCTTTACTTTTTAATAACAGAGGATTCTGTCCGCCAGGGGAAAGGGCAAACCTCACTAATTTCACATTCATATTAAAAAACGCTGGGAAGGTGACACTTGGTGCTGCCAGGAGGCTTAACAAAAGGAAAGTGATGGGGGCTTGGAGGAGCAGGCAGGGGGAGAAAGTTTTATGTTTCACGTCAATGGAAACTTGTTAGTGACAATGATGAGTGTCCACTTCAGGGAGGCAGCTCCACTTGTGGCTTATTAAACCTTTACAGAGGCCCCTTGACTGGAGACTGTCTCAGCTGATTAGCAGTCACACATGAAGTCAAACTCAAAGGTGTCTGTGAGAGGGGCTGGGCTGTGAGGTTCTCAAGTGGAGGGCAGACAGCTAGACCAGAAATCTGGGGGACTCTTGGGGTAGCCTTAACATACCCACTGTTGTCTTTGGGGATGCAGATGGACAGTCAGTCCAGGTGGTGAGTGAACAGGAGCTCTGGTCCCCATATCTGCTTGGCTGAGGAATAACCCATGGCTGGAAGCTATGGGAACCTCAGCTCAGAAGAGGGCACTGTGCAGGGAACTCAGACTGCATTCAGGAGCTGTCACTGGGCAGATGTGCTGTTTGGTGATAGAGTGGCAGATCTGGATCAGCAAAACATTTTGTGTAGGGTGCCAGCAGCATCTCCTGGCCTCCAGGATCACTGAGGTTCATGGTGTTGGTGTGATACGGTCCCCTGGATGGGCAGCAGTGCAGAGGTGATGCTCAGAGCTGCAAGGAAAGAGGGTTTTGCAGCATTACCATGGAAATCTACTGAAGAACAGCAGGATTGTTGCCTTGGCACAGGCCTAGTGCAGACTTGTGGCAGCTGGATGTTTGTTTCCAGTCAGTTGACCAGTATCAAGTTATTGCCTTGGACCTGGCACTCTTAGACTTGGATGCTGTTTTCTGTCTGAGTTGCTTTGGAGAACTGTGGCCCATTCTTGGAAAAGGTTCATGTCCATGGATGCCTGGCTTTGCTGTTAACTTTCTGTCAAAAATTCACTTGTTTTCTTGTCCATGTTTTCTTTCTCTTCCACATTGAAAGAAACAGCTTCTCCTCTCCTCCCAGTAACAGCTTGCTCCCAGAAATGTTTGCTTTTTATTCCTGTACTGCATCCTACAGTCAGATCCAGGGAAAGCTTGAGCACATGCAGAATTGCCCTTTTGGTCCAAGAGATTTCCTTCTGTCATGCCTTTGGTGCAAAGGGCTTGTCTTATTCTAGAGGAACCACATGATGGCAGTTACCATGAAGTATGACTTGTTGACAGTGAGAAAGCATCATGTAGGCAATGGTGAGAAGTTTATTGTGTTGGCTTTGTTCACAGGCATTGAATTTGGTCTGTTCTCTGGAACTGGGGGGTAAATGTAGATTTCCTGCCCAATGAGGGCCAAGAACAGGCCGTGTATTTTGGGGGAACTGCACAGGGGAACTTGCAACATCAGTCTAAATCTTTTAGCATGGAGCTGGGGGGGAGTTATTCTGGATAACTCCAATGGAAAGAAGCAGTGGTATGTGGCCTGTTGAATCTGGGGAGAGAAAAAAAAGGGAAAAAAAAAAAAAAAAGACAAGAAAAAAAGATACGTGATGTTAGAAAACACAAAATTAAAACTGATTTGCTCTCCTCACCACACAGCACTCACTCACTGCTTTAACATCTTTATCTGTATTCTTTTTTTCCTCTAGTAATATTGAGAGGATTACCTTTGTTGGCCCCTGGGTGGTTACTGTGTGATTTTACTGTTATTAAATCTATTGTAAACTGCTTCATTATTCCTGACTCAAATTCTCTCTTTCCTCTAATCCTCCCCACCACCCTTGCAGAGATCTTGTGGCAGGGACCCTCAGGAAGTCCGGGAGCGAGCCACCGTCTTGCAGACAAAATTTGAAAATTATGTTCACTCCAGCGAGGGGACTGTCCGGTGGGCAAAGAAAGGTCAGTGCATTTTTATTTTTTTTTCATGCCTGAAGGAATCATATAAACCACCAAGATTTTCTTCTGGGGAGACAGCTTCAGGGAAAAGGCCTGGAAGAAACATTGTGGGGCCTTTGGGCTCTGTAGGGGGTTGAGATGAGCCCAGAAGGCTTTGTGCTGATATTAAATGTTAATTTCTTGCATTCCCAGATTACCTGCAAGGGAAGTTTAGTCTTGGCTTTTGATAGGATCAACATCTGAGGTCTCTGACCCAGTTGCATGAGAGAACTGGTTATGTGTGTTGTGGTGGGAAGGTCATGGGTAACCAGCTTAACCACCTCCTGGAATACTACCTTGTAGATGCTTTTGGTTTACACCAGGGATGAATTTGAAGGCAGGATGCCTTAGGAGCAACTTTTCACAGGCAAGGATCTTAGACTGGAGGTTGTAGTGTGGGGTGGGAAAAATTTGAGAGAGGGGGCAACTATTAAAAAAGGCAGGAAGAATAAAACTGGGGTGGATTTTATAATTGTAGCTAGGTGCAAATCTTGGATTTGATCTCCTGTGTTTGCCAAGCAGAATGCAAGGCAAATGTCGCTGAGTGGTACAAGAAACTCTTCTGCTTCTCAGTTTGGAAAATCCAGAGGAAGGTGGATTTTGGAGATAGAAGGAAAACTTGCCAGGGATATGGTAGGAAAATCCCAGATTCAAGAGGTCAAAGTGCTGTGTTGTTTTTCTGAATGCTGTACTGATTTGTTATGTGATGACACAGCAGAACAACTGGAGCTCATACCTGCATTCTGCAATTATTCTGCCTGCTTTTCATGGTGCATATTGATGGGTGAGGTGTGTGAAGTGCTGCTCCTTCTCTCTTTGCTCTCCTCCCTGCCACTGCATGTCGCTCTACTGACTCTCACCCCCCTACTCTGACAGCTGCAGTGCTGATTATTTTACCTCAGGCTTTCAAAGTACCTTTCTCCTACAGCAAAAGTAGAGGCTTGCTACACAGGCAGCTTGCTTGCACCGATTTTCAGGTGTGTTGTGCTGCTTGACTGGTCTGATTACTTTTATAGCCTCCCTTTTTAGGTCCACAATCTCAAAGCACATGACTAATGTGATCAAATCCTTGATCCCCCATGGATGAGCTTCTTGTTGCTCCCCTGGGGTTCCTTCTACCCCGTGTGAATTTCTAACCTGAAATGACTGTGACATGGAGAACAAGTGAATGGCTGTGGTCACACCTCAGAAGCCTCTGTGGGCTCTCTCTATACAGCATATGGCACTGTGCACACACACACTTGTTGCTGACCTCAGCACTAATAACTTTTTTTTAGCCACAGAGAAGAACAACAGTAAATATATTAGGAAATGCTGGACTCTTGTGCATCCCATTTATCTTGTACAGGAGCACTCCACCTCTTTTTCCTATTCTGCTATCTACATATGCAAATTTTCCGCTGCTGAGTGGCTTCCATAAACCCCCTCTTCCTCCTCTCTGCGCCAGGCATCATGAATAATTAACATGGCAGCTGGCTTTTGCTTTCATGGCAGACAGTCAATTGGAAACTGTGCCAGAAGTGCATTTGTTTCTCTCTCTTTTTCTCTTTTTCCCCATTTTCTGACCTAGTCAATGTTAATAAGCAGTGTTTTGACTGCAGACTGCTTTCAAAAGGCGAGTGGCTCCCTGCCCACTCACCCCTTCTGCCTCTTGGTCCTGTGTTTATCAGACTCAAATGAAATGGTTCAGTGGAGGTGCTGCCCTTCAAACTTGATTGACTGATCCGTGGTGAGATGGGTGGGAGGAGGGGGATGGCTGGGCCTTCCAACCAGAAGGATCAACCTCATCAAGTGTGCAGCCCCTTCTGGGAGGCGGACTCCTCTGAAGGGAGGCATGGTGAGAGCTATGAACACAGCTCCCTGTTCTGGAGCTGTGGGGACAGGAAGAACTCAGGAGATTCCAATCCTTTGTGCCACTGGCGTTACAGAAGGAGTAAGGAACCAAACCCTGCTTTTCTTCTCCATGTTTGCCCAGTTTATAGCCAGTAGTTGAACATTTTGTATCATCTCTTCTGTGGATGTGGAGATGGACCAGCAGAGTTACAGGATCCCACTGCCATGGCTCGGTGCTTGAACCCCTGGTGATTTCAGAGCATTCTTCCTTCCCACTCCCCCAGCTCTGGAGGCTGGCAGGATTACAGCCTCCTCAGGTTTGTTCAGCCCTGTGTCCCCACATGTGGGGACAAGCTCTGGGAGCCACTGCCAGCCAAGAGCACGCTGAACAGGTTGTGTCACCTGGCTCACTATCATGTCTCATTACCCTCTTGTCCTCTGTTTAAAAACACAACAAACCAACCTAGCTGACCTCCATCATACCTTGCTCTCTTCCCTTTTTCTCTTTTTCCTTCCTTTGCCTTTCTGTAGTTACATTTCCTATAGGAAAGTGGGGATGCATGGGGGCAAAGGACTCTTCCCAGTCCACTTCTGTACAGGAGTAGAAGTCTGAATCCCCCCCAGGCCAATCTGCATTGCCTCAGACTCATCTTAGTGTGGCAGAAGCTAACAGCTCAGGCAGTTTGCTCTTGTGAGGTTCAGATGGGGAACCCTTTATATGAATTTTAGGCCTGACCAGCACTGTTTCCAGTCTATTTCAGTTGCTTTCAAAAAGTTCAATCTCTTTGATCACAAAATTACAGATGAATTTCAACTTTAAAAGAAAAAAAAAAAAAAAAAAGCTTTTAGTATCTGGCCCCTATGATTGCACATAAAAACTGGAAATATTGACTCTGGCAGCTCTGTGAGCTCTCTGAAGACATGATGGTAGAGGTTTAAAAAAGAATCTCGCCCACAGAGGTCTTCATATAAATCTCCTGGGTGCTGCTGTACTGAACATCAGCAGCTCTGAGCTCCTCAGAGGTGAGGCAGTCACATGAGATGAGGTTCCAGCCAGGGGACAGTTCAGCACTGGGTTAGTGTCTTGCAGCTCTCCCTGGTTTTCATGCTCTGACTCACGACTGGATCTGGCTGTTGTCTGTCAGGACTTGGGGAAGATGGGGGCCTGGAACACTTGGCTTCTCTCACTCTGCTCTGAGTCAGTACCAGCAGCCTTTGCTATCTGAAAAGCTGTGGGAGGTGAGTTCAGCCTTCATCCTAACAGGATCTTTAGTATCAACCATCACCAGTGCTGTGAGAGACACAGCTGTGTTAGCTCCAACCAGACCAGATTCAGAGCAGGAGCAAGTTTGTATTGTTCCTTTTGTGAAGAGTTGCACCTTTCTTCATAGCAGGTGAGTTTGACCAATAACTTGATGAAAAAAAAAAAGCAGCAGAGTAGAGGTTTCTAGAGCATTTGGGCTGGTGCCTAAGCCCCCAGAGGGATGGCCTTCCAACAAGACACTGAGACAAGTTATTTGGAATTTAGCATTCTCTCTGGTAAAACACAGGTCTCTTCATGCTCAGATGCCCCGAAAAAGAGTAGTGTTGTGAAATTGGGAAGAAGGTGCAAAAAACCTCAATCTTTTCTTCTCATCGATTGGGAAAAGGAGTTCACTTTACTCAGTAAACAGAGCTTTGATGGATTCCCTAGGTTCTTCCAGGAGCTGATCTGCTAAAATGACATTTTTATTACTGTTCATAAACTCCAATCTCTGGCTGCTGCCAAGAGATTAGAAATAAGCTGTGGGCAAACTTGCTGGTCCAGTGGCACAACAGGCAAGGGCAGGAGAGGTTGGAGTTTAGAGCTTGGAGCTGCTCAGGGGTCAGGAGGGAGAGGAAGATGTAGGTGGTGGTTGGAGCAAGGGCTGGAGGGGGCACAGGGGGTTCAGCAAGCAGAGGAGCAGCAGGGGATTGAAGGGAGGTGTTTCCTGAGCTCTAGAGTTTCCTTATTTCAAGTCCCTCTATTCCCCATTGCAGGGAGGACAGCCTGGGGGTGGTTAACATGCCAGGGACATGGAGCAGCAGTGGTAGTGTTGGTATTAGTAGATGATCATCTTTAGAGCAATGAGCCCTGAGGGAAGGGCATTACAGGAATATAAAGATGTGAAGGGAAATTTGCATGCTATTCTATTATTTTTCCCTTCTGAGAAGGTGAGCTCTGTTCTCAGTGTGATGATGAGTCAGGAAATCCATCTGGCTCTCGGATATTTATAAGGGACTAGCTAGTAACTGGTGAAAAATGCATGGACTACAGGGACTATAATACCAGAGGAGTCTTCCTGTGCTTCTCTTTCCCTCTCTTCATCCCTTTATCTCTATTCCCTCACTCCCCTTATCTGCTGCCATTTGATGTCAGTGACTCTTACTGTGAGATGTGCTCCAGACATCACCCTTTCTGGGAGAAGGGGCATCCTTGCAAGAGGCAAATACAACTTAATGTAGCTTTGTTTCAGCTCCTAACACTTCACCACCTACCTTCTCCTTTCAGAATTGCACTAGTGCTATACAACCTTCAGAGATTTTTAACATACCAACCTTTTCTACCAGCTGCTGACCAGAAGGTGTCCCAAAGGACAAGACCAATGTCCTTTCAGCTGGAACAGCTGAATCTTTAAGTGTGTGTATATATATAAAAATGCAGTAGCAAACAGAATTCACTTTTTTTTTTTTTTGCCTATACCACCTATCCCAGAAACCTCAAGCACATCTTCCACATCAAGTCTCTCCACCTGGGTCATGTGGCCAAGAGCTTTGGCCTGAGAGATGCCCCCCAGAACTTGACTGCTCTTCCAGCTGCTGGCTCAAAGAAGAAAACCAAACCAAAACCTAAAAGGTAAGCCAACTTATGTTCATGAGCCAAGAAATGCCACACGACAAATCGTGTCTGTCCTCTCAGAATGGTCAACTGCAGCTTGGGCTACTTACTCTTCTCCCTAGGAAGACATTAACATAGGACCCGAAGGAGAGGGGAAGACTGCTCTGGATTTTTGTAGTTATTAACTAAATGGTTGACTGTAGTTTTACAAGTACAAACTCGGTACAAAAATTAGGTCTGTTGGTAGGAATGAACCCTTTACAAACTAATGCTCTGCTGCCTGGAGATTTAAGTAGTTCTGGCAGAAGCATTTCTGCAAAATCATTGGGGCTTTCTCCCAGGAGGAGTCACAACTGAGTTACAGCTCAGTCCCCTGAGGTGTGTGGACAGGGCTGTTCCTGGGTCCTCCTTTCCTGTGTAAGAAATCTGAGGCTCTCTGATGCTTCTGGAGGAGCAGAGCCCTGAATCCTCCTCTCGTCTGCTTGAAATGGAGCTGAAGGTGCTCGGGATGTCTGATCCTAGTTCCTTCAAGCTGGTTCCACAGGGCAGATAATCCTTCCTTTTGAGATGACAATGTAAAGGGCTCGATGTCTTCCCTAGCACAATGCCAGAATACAGACCTCTGGCTTGCCAGTAAAATCACAGCAATAATTCAAAGAAGGAAAAGCTTTTTTCTCTTCATCAGTATCAGTTAGGACTCTTTCCATGTATTTGTTGCTGCAAACTCCATTAGCAAACGTTAGCTGTGCAATTAAACCACTAATCCACATAATTGTTCCTGGGCTGGTGACATCTCTTGCCCATGTACATGTCTGGGGGCTGGGGGAAAAAGCAAGGGGAAGGGATTTTAAAATAAAAAAGTTGGAGACAGCATTGTCCTGCTTTCAGAAGCCACCAGGGACGGGCCACTGATCTGCCTCCTGCTTCAGCTGACCCTCACCAGCAGATGGGCAACAGGATGGGAATGCCCCTGTGAGCAGGGGATTTAACAGGGCTTTATTTCAGGAAGAATAGCCTGATTAGCTGATAAAGAGCATGTAAGATGGTATGGGGTGGGCTTTGATGTCTTGCTGGCCCAGCAGGGTGTCAAGCTATGACTGACAGTAGCGTGTCACAGGATTACTTGGCCTGCAACAATGCCTCTCTCTGTTCCTATGATGTTGCTGCTCTGTTAGAGCTACTTCTGCCCTTGTTACACACCTCTTTTAGACAGCATTCCCCCTCCCCAAGTCCTCATCCTATTATAGTACAGACAAGCTCAAGATACAGTAGGTAGTTTATGCACATGACACGTGAGGTTGGGGGATGTGGAGGTGTTGGAACAAATGGTGTGAGAGTGATTTGGAAGCTCATTTGCCTGTGGATTGTATAATTGCAGCTCAGGGAAAGTGGGCAGACTTTGCACAGGTTTGTCACGGCTCAAGGCTCCAGATTTTAAATCTGGGAGCATCTGGAAAGTTAAGGCTGAGGAGAAAGAGTCAAAGTTATGATGTGCAACAATTGTTATTGGCTGTGCAACTTGTTTCTAATCAACTTTCGTGGTGTGTGCTTAAAAAAAAAATAACAAAACCACAAAGAGAGAAGATCTTTATAGGATATGGGATCCTAGCCCTCAAAGAGATAGGATCTTTATAGAAGATCTAAATAAGATAGTATTTATAGGGTGGAGAAATTGAGTATAGATTCAAATTCAGTCTCCTCCAGCATAAATTGGAGTTAGCTCTGTTAACTTACAGAGAATTGCGTTTGATTTCACACAAACAAAGCAGAGAGCTGAACTTAGCCTGCCATTTAGAAGACAAATGCTTTTTTAATTGTAAAATGCAAAGCTTGGAATTATAACAGCATGGTCACAGAGCAATCTTTTTAATTATATTCCTCGCATGATGCCGGGAGTGTTGGTTGTATTACACATTGTCTCCAAACATCCGATACTTGTTTTTAATCAGTCTGCTCACTAAAGCCTCATCTCTCAGCACCTGCTCAGAGAATAAAGAACAGGCAGTCCAGGTTGAACGTGGGGTAAAGGCAGTCATTAAATGTTTCTGTAAGAGGACAAAGAAAACTTTTTCTTTCTTTTTAAGTCTCCCACCTCCCTAGAAAGCCTGCTTGGGAAGGTGAGACAGGACGACAGAGCAGCCAGGGGGTGATGGTTCAGTGCTGAAATGTGGAAGCAGCCTGCTCCTTCTGAAGGCACATGTAAAGCATTCAGGTGTCTTCTTTAAAACATCTTTGTGCAAACCAGCTGCCCCCAGAACTGTAGTGGTTCTTGCAAAACCCAATCTAAAGATGGCAAAAGAATTGCTTGTGATTTTTTAATTTTTTTTTTTTTACTGAAAGTTGAAATGCTCTGTTCAGGTAAGAGATGAGCACATGAACCAGATACTGTATATTAAATTACAGTACATCAGCTTAGTAAGTGTCTGGGCTCATGCTTTTACTGGAGAGTAGATGCAAGGAAGCTGATCCCACTTCCATTGAGGGATTAGCTGTCTGCCTTTGACTGCAGAGAAGCAGCATGCCCAGGAAGGAGCTGACAGACAGACATGTCTTTTGACTCTTCCACAATGTAGGTGCCAGAGACCTATTGCCATTCCCCCAAGCACCCCCGTGCTGCTCAGTCTTTGCATTTTGGATCAGTGAGGTTTTATGGGACTCTGCTGTGACTGATGGTCTGTTTTCTCCTTCTGAACTCTGGCAGGCTGGCATGTGTCCCCAAAGGGTTTCACTGCAATGAGGAGCTGCAACTTATTTTGCCTTGTTTGTGAATTCATGCCATTACAAGAAAAGAGATAAAGCTTTAAGTTCAGCAGATTCTGTGGGACTCATTGCTACAGGATGTCTCTGATGTCAGAAATGCTCAGAAAGATTGAATTTACATATGAGTATCAAGCATGTTCACAGTTGCTACAGCATGTGCAAAAAATAAGTACAAAAATTAAGGTGAAAACCCTAAGTCCAACCCTTAACTAAAATGGGATCAAAAAAAGGTGTCCAGGATGCTTCTGTTTGAGTGGTTATTTACATCATTATTACCCAGGCATTGCACTGAATATGGGAATCACATGCCCTTAAGGTTTTGACTGCAAGGTGGTTGTGCTAACTCATTCTTCAGCATTACTGGTCAGACAGACTCCTGGTGAGAAATCTACACTGCATCCCTCTGTATCCTCCTCTAAGTGGCCAGGGCTGCAGTCTCCTTTGGGTGAAAGCCTTTTGCCTTGTCCCCTGCCTCACATCCTTGATTCCAGTTTTGAGTGTCTTGAAACTGACAATTTTGGGAAGAGTAATGTTTCTACTGACAGAGCTTGTGAGCAGAGACTGCAGTTGGGTCTCCCTGAACAGCAATTGTCTAATCATTAGAAGCAGTTTGCCTGCCAGTTTTTGCATGCCATTTACAGCTTCCTTAAAATCACTTAATTAGTCAAAATGCAAGTTTGGAATTCAGCCCACTAAGAACTTCACTTGTTTGGGGCAGTCTGGAGCTCAGGTCAGAACACAGATTCATGCACTGGAGTGCAGACAGATCCAAAAATTACAGTAGAGAGACATGGCTGCTGTGAAAGCAAACATCACCATCAGTATTCATGGAGACAATTCAGGGACACAAATGAGCCCTGCTTACCAAATCATGATACCATAAAAAAGTCCTGCTGTGAAATTGAAATTTTATAATCACAAAATCCATCTGATTGTTATCTGCATGCAGCAATGCCCTTTGTACCTGTCCTGTTCCACCACAGCCCAGAGCCTTTCCACCACCTTTGAGTGAGCTTACACATGGAGCTGGAAAACCTCTGTGCTGTTTGACCAGAAAATGAGCAGTTCTCCCTAATTGAAATATATTCTATCCTTTAGGCTGGGAAAAAGCCTGAAAGAAGCAAGAATCCTGGGAGGTTCCCAGCTCTCCCAGTGGTGCTTTCATGCTTTCCCTATAGGGTGAAAACCAAAGGGTGGTGTGAAATGAAGCTGTGGGGTTTTGTCTCTTTCTGTGTAGCTGAAATACTCAGGGTGAGGTCTTGGTGTGCAGACTGCCCTGCTCTGACCACTCTGGAACAGTGCTTAATGCTCAGTCTTTCTGGGTAATAATTTTCCATGATCTACTCAAGCTCTTGTTCACATCAACTGATAACAGAGTACCTGGGCCATCTGTTGACTTGTCAAGAGCAGTGTAGGCTTGCTGATGAATTTCTTGCCCCCACTCTGCAAAAACAACAACAGAAAAACCAACCCAAACAGGGTTGCATTGGCTGCAGATGGTTCATCCAACACTGTAAGTAGAAAAAGCAGGTGTTGCAGCAGCCTTGGCCCAGAGGTAACCAAGCTCTGTTGCTGGCACAGTTTCAAGGAGCTGTTGGAGATGCTATCAGGCAGATTGATAGCACAATCCATGTTGAAATGTATTCTGATAAATTGAGCAGCCTACTCCTGTCTCCTCTAAAGACACACCATGAGTTCTGGGCCTTGTGCATCAGAACTTTATGCTCCCTTTCCCTCAGCTGGAACAGTTTGGGAGCCTTTGGTTGCTGCAGATGCTGCAAGATGGTTAAAGGTCACTGCACTTGCTGCACTGCATTGCACCAGCATTTCAAATGGCTCAAGACAAAGGAACAGACAGCAGTGCCAACCAGGTTGAAGGAGACATCTCTAAGAAGCAGCTTGTTTGCCACTTAGGTAAAAAGACCAGCAGAGACATCTTCTGAGCCATCAAGTGATGTCCAAGAAACCATTCATGTTTATGGCTAGGATATCAGTGTGTGATTCTGTTCTCTAGGGAAGCAGATGTGTCAGTCAAACAAACATGTTAGAATTTTGGAATGAAGGTGAAAAATGGTGTCATATTCCTTTTCTTACTACTTTTTCACTTAGTCCTTTCATACATGAATGTTTGAGTGTTCCCACATTCAGGATCATGGTTTGCATATTGTAACAAACTCAGTCTGAAATCAGCTGATGGAACTTGATCATCCTCATGCTCTTGACAGTGATGCCTGGGAGGTGAATAGGATGTTATATAGAAACAGAACAAGTTGTGTATGCTTCTCTTCCTCTTCTGTTTGTGCCTTGGAGCTGTCTACAGGATCTCAGCTATGATGAACCTCCTCAAAGCCTAGTTCAGAATACTTGTGTTGGGTTTTGTTCCATAGTATAGCCTCTGTTACACTATCATCTTCTTGTTAGTGCTTGTAGAACTCAGCAGATGGTGTCCTCAGAGCTCCCAGAGTCTTTGGTCACCCAGGTTGTGTGGAAATCACAAACTGAGTATTTTGAGGGTGCAATGCATGTAAGCTAGGTGGGACCTCTGTGATGATGATGTATCATGTGGCAGAGCAGAAGACAACTGGAAACAGCAGAGGATTCCAGGCTAGTCACCTGTGCTGCATTCACCTTCTTGGGTTTTGAGGTTTTTCGTCATGAGGAAGAAGATCTGCCATGAATCTTTTCTGATACACTGGAACAAATCAAAGAGTTGAGGGTCAAGGGACCCAAAAAGGAGACCACTCCAAATAATTCTGGTTTTCTCTGAAGTGGGGGGTTGGGCAGCAGCAGCACCCAGGATGTGGCTCTGCAGATGGAGAGAGAATCAAACTGAGGCAGAGGAAAAAGGTTTTTTTTACTCTTTCCTTGCTGGATGCTTTTTCTCTCGTTTCTTCCAGATGCTTCTCTTCTGCCTTTTCATCATTCAGTGAGGCATTTAGCAAGATTCACGAGTTTCTCATGTTTAAAGAGTGAATGAAATCATTCCAGTTTTCTGGCAAGCAGAGCTCTTGTTGTTATTGTTGTCTGTAAGAGTTTGTCTCTGGCCTGGTCTTTCCCAGCCTTGCAGGATATAACAAAGCCATCTGGGGGCAGTTCCTCTTTTTTTCTTCCTACCTCTCTGCTGGGGCTCTTGGTAACAGCTTTTGTGAGGTTGCAGCTTAATTACAGATGTGCACAGGCAGCTGTAAACCTGGGACTTTCATTCTTTCCTTTGTGAGGAGATCTTGCTCAGACACTGACAAGCAACTCCTAGGCTCTCTGCCTCCCCTTCTTCACTGTGCAAAGCATTTTGCTCTCCCCTTGATAATGAGGTGATTAGATAGACCTTAGGGTGATCTGGGTTTTCTTCCCTGTGCCTGAGCAGTGGTTTGGGCTAGGGCTCAACCTTGCAAATGAAGGGGTGATGTGTCCCCTGCTTGAAGTTAGAAGGTGATGCTAACTCATCTCTGCTGGTTCCTCTGGCTACTTACCAGTTCCTGTCTGTCTTTTATGGGAGTCCTGATACCCATACCTTGTGTAACAGAGTAATAGTCCAGTAGTGCTCCTGCCTGGCATCCCATGTGTGACAGCACTCACCACCCAGTGCTCTGGACAGTAACACAGGGAAGTCAAATAGCTTCTATTCAGGGACAGGTTTTTCCTAGCTCATGCACTGGGGCTGTTTCATTTTCTGAGTTATGACTTCTCTATTCCTGTCTCATTTTCCCCCAGCTAATAAAAGTGGCTATTTCCTCATCCTTTTGAACACTCCTTTCTCCTTGAAGCCCTGCTGAAATCTCAGTGCTGTAGCACACTGGGATGGGTCAGTTGTTAGTGAATCTCTTTTTCCCCTGCAAGTTCCCCTGAGCTGCACTGTTTTGTACTTCCCCACCAAATGACTGTTGTGTTGGGAAGGAGGAATTTGAAGGGCTGAGGATTTCTCTGCCCGTCATCAACATGTTGTGTTCTCATTAGGCCTCAATACAGCATGATATCTAGACATGAGATCACAGAAAGAGAGGCTGACAATCCATGTGTTATTCCAGTGATGGGAACATGGGTTCTGTCTGTGTTGCAAATGCATTTTACATTTACAGCCTTTCTGTGAAGCTTTTTGCCACAATATCCAAGATCACCACACACAGCTCTCTTCAATTAACATCACACCAGTCTTTGGCAACAGGGAAAACACAGTCAACCTGGGCTGGGAGGTGGGAGAATGGACACCAAGGCCAAAGGGATTAAATTCCTTGCCCAAGGATGCTCAGAGAGTGAGTATCAAGGTCTCTCTCTGTTCTCCTGGGCTTTCTCATAAGCACAGGGTGCCTTTCCTCCCTGCTGTTGTCTTGACTGCTCTTGAGCAGTGAGAGGAATTTACAGGTTTACAGCAGAATTCAGATTCTGGCTGGGGATCCTGACCTGTGGTGTCATGACAAACTATTGCTCTTGCCTGTGGCTCTCCCATCTCGGGGTTAAACAGAGCCTTAACAATTGCTTTTCTTCTCTCCTCCATCAGCACAAGTTCCACAGCACAGCTCCATTGATTTTTTTTGTGGCTCTGGTTAGAGGGAGAAACCTCCCTTTTCTCTCCATCCTTACTTTTCTGTGTACAGCTGATCACCACAGCAGGGAGTATTGATTTACTAATTGGGCAATGATTTCACCTGATTGATAATAAAGTGTTGGACAACCTCCCTGCTGAGCTGAAACTGGTCTGGCAGCTACTGGTGGATTACTTGTCCTTTTGCAGCAGATAGTTCCCTGTTGTTAAGTAAACTGATCTGTTGCTTGGTAACCCTGGAATTACTGTAGTAAATGCTTGGAGACGCAATGAAAGTGTCAGATAGAAACTTTACCAGGTGATGGAGGGGGCTGAGCAGAGGATACAGCTGCACTACAGAGGTTTTGCAGAAGAGCTGGGCTGGTTGAGGCACTCCTTGGCCCAGAGCTGTGCCTGCACCCATGGGCATCCCTCCTTCCATCCACGCTGCTGTGGTTCCTGTGGTCAGGAAGGCACTTTGACAAGGCTGTGGAGGTACTGCAGGTACAGCTTTACCAACAACAGTCACTTTTGAGTCATTTCTGTCTTTCTTTGGCATAGTTTCTGTGGGTTCAAACTGGCTGTGCCTCTTATTTCTCCAGTATCTCCAGTCTCGAGCCCTGCTGCCAGTGCAGAGCTTGATGCTTAATTAGGGTGAGGATGAAGACTAGACTGAAGGTAGCAGAGTCTCCCTGCCTGTGAATTACAGCTTTTCCCTTCTAGAGGAAACCATCTCTCAGTGGTAATCTTCTAATCATTTGGATTCATCCTTCCAAACCCACTCCAGCCATGAAACCTTTACAGGGGTGGGAATCAAGCTGTGGAAAAAGGACAAGCACATACCCCAGACAGCCAAGAGTTTGCTTCCCTGCTTTGTGTGTTTATCCTGATTAATGTCTTGATTTGTTTGCTGCAAGTAGAAATCCTTCCTTCTGTGATTCCCCAGCCTGGTTCTGCACACCTGAAGGGACCACAAGAGGCACTGCTATAAGGTGTCAGCCTCTAGGGCTGCTGAGGTCCATGCCTGCTGGCACAGATCAGGGATCCTCTGTTCAATTCCCCCATTGTAGACAGAGGAACAGGTAGATTTCTGTTTGCTTGTTTGATCATTTCTGAGATGTTACTGGACTTTGAAGAGTGGGATGTGCAGACACCAATGGATACCCCCTTGTGCCCAGGACCACCCAAACGTGGTAGGGAATGATGGATCCTGCACTGATGAGATTGCAGTTTAAATCAGTGAGGGGGTGATGGCAGCAAGGAGGATGAGAGTTGCCCAAGGTCATAGAGCAGGACAGTGGTGGAAAAATGCTGAGTGGGTTTTTATATTTATAGCTGGCAGTTTAGGGCTACAGGGAGATCCATGTTGGAGCTGAGGGGCTGGGCAGAATGCAGCTACCTTTGCAAAAGCTGGTCTGTGGAGAGGGAGGCTCTGAGGTGTGTGTGATGTCTGCAGGACACAGCAAGGAAAAGTCTGTTGGGTTTAAATTCCTGACTTTTTTTTTTTTTTTCTTGTTTGGGTTCTCTGTTTTCAAGCTCTGGATTAAGCTCTTTATAAATGTTGCCATTGTTCAGTGTCTTAACACTGTTAGTTTGGATTTTTTATTGTTGTTATAATTCTCAAACTGCTGTGTCACCTAAGTCATCAGCCTTCAGCACACAACCTTCCCTCCTTCTCCCCACCACCCCTGCAAGAGCATTTGTACAGAACAAAGGCTTGCTTTTAAAACTGGCATGGTATTTTGCCACCTTTGTGAAAACCTGTCACAACAATATCTAATTTTGCATGAGACAGAATTTCAAATCAAGCCTCAAGAAAAGGAAGCTCTTCTTCTGCTCTTGTGCAAATGTCACTCTCCACAGCTGTAAAATAAGGAACCCACCCAGCAGCCTTCCAGAGAGAAGGAAATCTAATTCCTCTTCTCTTCCCTCTGCCCAGGTCTGACCTTCTCAAGAAGACCCACGGCAAATGTCGCCTTGCTGAGATCTTGCGATCTGAATATTCCAGTGGGATGGACACTGGTGTATCCAAGGTCAAGAAGAAGAAAAAACAGAGAAAACCTGGCAGCCAGCAGATTCCAACATAAGCCTGGACCTTCCAGTCAGTCATTGGCTGCAAAACCTGCTTGAGGGCCTCAGCCGGGGGCCAGGGTGACCTGCCAAATCAACTGAGGAGTGTTTCCATTTATCAGGCAAATATGGGAGGGATCTTGGGGATCTTGGCCTCCTCCCCCTCATTCCATAGGTGCAAATGGAATCAAATCCAGGCGTGTCCTGTTGCACTGCTGCAATTAAATTGTGGCTTCCTGAAGATGTGTTGCCTTTTTACAGTGGTTTTTGCAAGAAAAATAAAAAAAAGTTAAGACTCTTTTCAGAGAAATGTGGTGTCTGTATAACATAAATGTGAGACAAGGGTGCTAAGACAGAAGATGCTTTCCTGTTTAAAAGGCCTGTAGAAGCACTTCACTATCTTTTAGCTTGCTAATTTTCAACCATATGAACAGCAGAGGCAGAGGAGGTGTTCCAGGAGCACATTAAAGAGCAGTGAGGAGGCTGCTGGCCCTTCCCCTGTCACAGGGGAGACACTTCTGCTCCTGTCTAGGGGGCCACAGCCACCTTACTGCCACCTCCTCTCCAGGTCTGCCCCTGGACACCCATTTTTAGCCAGATACTGCTGCTTAGAAGGAGTCTCCCCAATTTTTGGTGCAAGTGGTGGGGTTGTGAAGAGCTCCTCAGTGTAATGGTTCCTTTGGGACAGAGCTCATGGGCGCAAAACTTCATGTCAGAACTCCTGAGTTTGGGAACAAATACTGTCACTGTGGGAAGAAGTCAGTTTGGAATCCAGCAATCTCCAAAATCCTCTTGGGGTTCTCTGCTCTGCCTGGGCGTTTTCTGAGTAGGGCCCAACCTGATGGGTTTTCCTTCATGCCTTTCCCATTTGCCTTTTCTTTTTTCTTTTGTTCTTGCTTATCAGAGAATGGGGGCTGCTGAGAAAAGGGCTGGCCACAAGTGTGCCAAGGCTGGCACTTGCTCACCAGTGCCCAAGGCATGAAATGGACCCTGAGCTCTAGTGAAGCCCATGATAAAATTCCCTGGGTGCTCCCCAAGGCCTGAGGGAGACCCACAAAGTCTCCCAGGACTTACAGGTGAGCACCCACCTCCCTCACCCTGTCTTCCTTCCTCCCCTTCTTCCAGCACCTCCTTCAGCACTGAGCAGCACACATTTAAAACAGTGTGCAACCCTGCCAGAACACAGCTTTGGCTGCATGTGTCCTCCTCAAGTAAGGAGATGAGGAAGAGCAGCCCACCCATGACCCAAGCTGGGCATGTTGGTTAATGCAGGACCAAAAAAGTGCTCAAATCCAGTTGCAAATTCAGGTGTCAGAAGGTAGAAAGCACCACAAAGGGAGTATAACCAGATGAAAATGATACCTGCTTTGTGAAGGCAGAATTGAGGGCACCTACTTTGGGCTGTAGTGAGTCATCCTAAGGACTGTGGGAGGGCAGCAATCAGCCCCAAAGCATTTAATTTCTGGAGTCAACTTTTGAGAAACAATTTTTTTTCTTCTTTTCCTCCCAGGCAATTATCAAACATGCTGGTTTTACTGCCATGCTTTTTTGGGTGCTTCAGAAAGATGTTAAAAAGGTTCTGGTATAAAATTAACCATGTTTTTTGCCACAAGAATGAATCAATTAGATTAAGATAAAATAACAACAAAGATAACTGATTTTCTTATGAGTCCTGTTTGGAAGAGCAATCAGGCTTAAGGCAAGAAACCCCTGAGGGTGAAAATGACTGGGAGAGAGTGATGCAGGGAGTTTCAGTTTGGGATGAATTGATCTTGCTCATGAGGGGAAAATACGTGACCTTCTCCTAGCTGAGTGTCATGTATGAATTAATAGGGACTATGGGCAGATTCATGAGAGCAGGAATAAAGGCCAAAAGTTTTTAAGTGAGACACATCAGAAATCTCATTGTTGTCTGTAATAACTGGGCACATTACAAACAGTTATGATGAATAATATGATTTTAAATAGACGGGAAAAAAAATGCCTTCCAGCAGACAGTGCTGGGCTACTTGTGTGCTTGGGGAAAGGAGGAGATTGTTAACAAGAAAGGGGAAGTGTTAAATGCACACACACCTGAAGCTAAGCCCAATTTTCTCTTAATAAACTGGAAGGCTGATGTGCAAAATGTGTTTGAAATTGTAGCTGGGTCAGCAGGTACCAAATTTTGCCCTTATTTACACTTTGGCAGCTCTGAGCTCCTTCTGCATCACTTCGTTCAGGAAGAACCTGATAGGTGTGGAGTTAATTAGCTCTCAGCTCAAAGCATCTTCATCAGGGCAGGGCAAGGTGTGGTTCCTGCTGCAGGAACAAAGGGTTGTGGGTGCTGAGGATCCTGAGTCCTCCAAGCACCTGCATGATGGAGGGAGGAGCTGCTGGGGGTCACAGTGTGTTCCCTTGGCACTCCTCTGCTATGGAGCAGGTGGACATCACCCTGAACTACTCCTGACCTTGTCCTCTCCTGCTCTGAGTTAGGTGGCTCATGTTGTGGGGGGCTTAGCTGGGTGGGAGAGGGATTCTTGTCAATGTTTAGTGACACTGCAGCTTGCTTTGGCTTTGGTCAGGTTTGCTCCTTTGTCCTGGTTGTGATGTTTGGTCGATGCCCTGCAGTTTCAAGTTTCTCTGTTTGGTCTGGAAATAATGTCACTGGGGGGCTCTTATGTGAAACTTTGTGCAAGTCAGACCTGGACCTGGTTTGGGTTTGCCTGCCTTGCTGCTCCCACACCTGGAGTCCTGCCTCTCCTGGGAGATGCTCTTGTGCCTTTTCTCAGCCCTCTTCTCTCCCAGTGTTGCCAGTGATGGACCACAGTGACCTCCTAACTTTTTCCTATCCCAAAGCCTCTAAATGTAAACTCAAGATGCTTCAGCTACAGAGGGGGATGTGGGCTCCCAAGGCTTTCAGTGTCTAGGTCAAACACAAGACACCATAGCACTGGTGGCCTGCTATGGAGAGCCACTTGTAACTAAGCAGGACAGAAAGCAACCAAACTTCCCCATTTTCAATTATTTCTTTTCTCCGTAAACCTGGGAAGAGGGTGAGGAAAAACACCAATTGCTCTGGACTTTCCATTCTGGCAAGATTTTGTTTAGTGTTCAGATGAAACTAAAATACCTCAGCTAGAACAATTCTGCTGGTTTCATTGAGTGAGTGTGTGTTGGCGTGTTCAGAGGAGCAGCTTTCCTTTGCCTGCTCCCAGGGTGCTGGTCCTGGTTAAAGCTGTGCCGGGAGGGGAGGAAGATGGCCCTCAAGCTGGGTGAAAGCCCAGATGGAGCTTGAGAGCCAGGATTGTGTTGGGTCCTGGCAGACCCACTGCACTAACTGGTTTGTGTCTTGGATGTGGAGCCTGGAGCTGACAGAAACCAGCAGCCTGGCTGTTGGAGTCTCTGTACCCCAGGAGAAATCAGTGGAGCAGAACTGGTGCAATATCCCAAAGGTTTCCTTAATGGGACTGGTGCTTCTTCTCCACTGTGCCATTTTTACTGCTTCATCTGATTTCAACCCAGCACAACCTGTCCCACCCCTGAGGACTTGCCAGGATCATGCCTGCCTGGCACCAGCCTCTGGAAATGAGTTTCCAACCCAGTGAGGGTGCAGGCCCAGTGCTGGTGGGTTCTGCTGTTGGACAGCAGGGTCCCATCTCAGTCTCTGCACACAAGCTGGAGGTGAGGCTGGTCCTTCAGCCTTTAAGGCTGCTGAGATCCTCCTGCATAAGATGCTGTTCATGTGGCAAGTCAGAGAGCAGCCAACATTGTCTGCTGTCTTCCCTAAACCTATTTATTTTGAAGCTTGCCTTGCTTGAGGTCTCCCTGGAGGAGAGTATTTCCAGGCCTCACTTCTCCTCTGCTTTCTTTCCTTCCCAGCCAGATCCAGCAGGGCTGTTCCCCCTTCCCAGAGTGGAGGTTTCCCCAGGGTTCTGCCCTGCTCGCTCCTTCTCCTCCTTGTAACACAAACTGGACCTGTTTGCTGCCTTTCAGCCCTGGCTCAGACCTGCTGTTACAGGGGAGTTCTCAGCTTCTTCCAGATGTGAGATGGCAAATTTAAATATTGCAATTACTAACGTGTAACCAAGCCTTGTACTTCATTAATGTAAGAAGAGGAATCTGCTACGGCTACAAGGACAATTAAATATTAGAGAATGTCTTTGATTCACATTCCTGCTGTGTAAATGGGAGGCAGGTTGCTGTATGCTCCTTGCCTTTGCGTTCGCTCACGAAATGAAAAGCACACCCACTGCAAGTTGTCCTTTGATAGATTTTTAATATGATTTTAAAGAGTTTTGTTTGGCCTCATTCTTATTCAATGAGATTAATTTAAAGCACTTATCCCCTGGGTTTAAGTCAATCCATGTAGGATTTGGGACGGGGGTTTGTGGCCCGGGAGGAGGGGGTTGTTTGCAGGCCTCTCTGAAAGACTCCTTTCCCACTTCATTAACCCCGAGCTGGGACCGACCCCCTCGCCCCCCTTCCTCCTCCTCCTCGCCCCAGCCCAGGCCGGGGGATTTACCAAACTCTCCCATTCACATGCAAAGGACCAGCCCGGTCCACAAAGCCCGGGGGCTCACAACCTCTCCCCAAGGCGTGGTTGTGCATTTGACCGAGCCGACAATAACCCACCCGGTTCCCCCGAGCCCAGCCGGGNGGAGGGGAGCGAGGGGACGGGGTGGGGGCTGCAGCCGGGGGTCTCTCGTTTCGTGGCCGTGGCAATGATCAGGGCTGGGTAAGCACCGACGAGGATGTCCGGATAAATCCACTGAAGCCATCACATGTCTCCAGCCCTTTTACAGATTTGTCGCTGAAGAGCTAACCCTATTTCCACCAGTAAATTATTCATAATAATAATAATTGTGTAATTACTGTAAGGGTGTTAATTATTGATGTCCAAAGCAGTAATTGGTATCTATTATTAATGGGCCGATGTGTTAGGCAGTTGTGTTTAGCTGCAAGCCCGGTCTTGCTTCCTCGGCTTTCTGGGGTTGGGGGCATGGATTATCGTCCCCCCACCCCAAACCTCGGCATCACTTTTGTCTCCTTTACTTTGGGGTAAAATATCCCCGAGTTGTGGGGGGGAATGGAGAGGACCGGGCATCTTCTGGTGCTAGGAGGGACGGGGTGGCTGTGGGGTGCAAAAGCCCTGCTTGGTTTTGGGGTGTGGAGCTGGGGAGAGTGGCAGGATGGGGACCCCGGCGCTCTGGGTGGGAGGGAAGGGTGCAATTTTTTTACCTTCTGTTCTGGTACCATGTTTTCACCTGCGTGTCGGTGAGGTTGAGGGAGGCCGCCAGCTCCATCCTGTCCTGCACGCTCAGGTACTTTTGTCTCTCGAAGCTGCGCTCCAGCTGGGCCAGCTGATGGTCGGTGAAGGCGGTGCGGGCTTTGCGCGGCTTTTTCAGCCGCACCGGAGGGCTGTCCCGAGAGCTGGAGATCTCTCGGTCCCCTTCTTCTTTCACTGGGCCGGGAGAGAGGAAGAGAAGCCAGGTCAGGGCAAGAAGGGAAGGGAAATACCCACAAAAGAGAGGGGTGACCCAGTGCTGCCGTCAGCCGCTGGAGCTGGGCTCAGACGGAGTCGGGCTCACGATGCTTTTGCTCCACAACCCCGAGAATTTTCACGCACAGGGCACTCGGGGGGTCCCCGAGCCGGGCCTGGCCTTTCCCGTCCCAAGGACCCGAGAGAGGAGCCGGAGCTTCGGGCTGAGCTGCGGGGGGGCCCGGCCCGACCCGGTCCCGCC
>JAAWXA010000033.1:9973044-10001250 GCA_038090715.1 Florisuga fusca
ATTTTTTTTTTTTTTTTTTTAATAAATAGCAAAACGAAACCAACCTAAAAGTAAAATTCTAAGACAACAGTTTTGGGCGGGAAAGTCCCGGGGACGGTGCTGCTTCTCATCCAACGCGGAGGAGCCTCTGTCCTCCCGGGGATGCTGCCAGGGCAGGGAACAAACCTCCCCTCTCCAGGGCGTACAACGAAATCTTGGGGAAGGGGCCCCGCAAGCCACTGTCCCTCTCGTTATTCATCTCAAAAATTACAGAATGAGCCAGGCTGGTGGCGGCTCCTTGGCGCGGTCCGTACATACGCGCCGGCGGAGCGACGCTGGAATTTACGCTGCGAAACATTTAGTAGGTGAAGGGAAAATATCGGAGTAGAAAAAAGGAAAAAAACCCCAAGCAAACAAACACAAAAAAGCGTGAGGGTGAAATTAAATCGTTGTTGCGCTCGCCTTTCCCACCATTCTGGAAGAGATTATGTGTCAAAAAGACTCAGTTTATACAATTCGGCAGGGTTTATTTTGGGTTTTTTGTTTTGTTTTTTTAGTGGTTTATGTTAAATTTGCTGGCTGCGGGGGTTAGCAGAGACAGGACTGGAGCCGAACGCGAGCTGATTTGTCTCTGTAGGAAGACAATAATCCGGTTAATTGAGCCACCGGGGAGCGAAATCCTTCAACCAGAAATCCCGGCTCTTGCCCGAGCCGGGGACGAACCTTAAAAAAGGGAGACCGGGCTCCGGTTCCCAGAGAAAGCGGCAGCGGAGGGGCCGGATCCAGATTCGGCTGGGGGTCCTGGTCCCGCTTTCTACTGGAAAGGGCCCCAAAGTTTGTGCGGAGTTTTTCCGCGGAGAAAAAAAACGGGTCCGGCCTCCTGCACCCCGGGAAGAGAAATCCACCCCGGGCTGGTCCTCGGGTGCTAAAAAGTTCTGCTCGCCAAAGGGCTGCGCTCAGCTCCTTCTCTCTTCCCCGGCTATTCCTAGCTTTAAAAAATACATTATTAATAATACAAATATAAAAATAACTATTATGTGGCTTTTTTTTTTTTTTTTGGGCAAATTCTTCTGCCGGCGCGGGCAAATCGGTTTGGTTTTTTTTTTTTGCCCCAGGAAAGGCCATTTCCAAAGCAGCAAAAACCATGCATTGCGTTGGGTACTGGGACTTTCACCCGCTACCCCGCTGAAACCCTATTTTTACCCTCATTTGAGGGGTGGTTTCTTCCCCATTTAAGCTGTGTTTTTTCGCTACTTAAGCGTTGTTTTTCTCTTAATGAAAGATCTGTTTTTCACTCATTTAAGGCTCCAACATCACCCACCTTCCGATTTAAAGGCAGGATTTCCCCCATTTAGACTGTGGTGGGGGTTTTTTTCTATTTAAGCGGTTTTCCTCTCCTCAATTTAAGAGATGTTATGGGGTTTTGTTTTTGTGTTTGGTTTTTTTTTTTCCCAGCTTAAGTCGTGTTTTAACTGTGGCTGCCCCGCCTCAGGGGCAGGGAAGGAGCCGAGTGGGGCCGGGGTAACGACCCCACTAGTGCCCTTCGGCCTGGGCCCGACCGGTTTAGGGGGGTTCGGATAACGCGCTTTTCTTCTCCTCCTCTTCCCTACCTTGTTTCGCGTCTGGGCGATTTGGGGGAAGGGGGGAAAGCTGAAGGAATTTGGATGGAGGCTGGGTGTAGAAGACTATTTTCGATCCCAACCGCGCAAAACTCGTTCTCTCGGGTCACTTCCAGACCCGACACCGACCGCTGGCTCCGTCCTTCGTTCTTTGCGAAAATCCCCCCCGCAATGTCCGGGGGCTCCCGCCGCCTTTAGAGGCTCTTTTTTTAAAGGCGAATATTTTTTTTTCTTTTTTCTCCGCGAAGTGGGTGTCAGCTCAGCAGCTCCGGATGGCTGAGGGTGCATTTGCAGCCGGGTTGATGCTCGTCCTTTCCCTCAACTTTTCCTTCCAGCCGCCCCTAAAGCCCAGCTGCCCCATAAGGTGCCATCATCTCCCCTTTCTCACCACAGCCTCGTCTTCCCCTCTCAAACACCAGGCAAACAATTTTTTCCGGGCGAAAGTTTTTTTGCTGGGGTGCTATGGAAGGGGAGGAAATGGGCGAAGGCTAAACTGCTCCGGGGTTGCGAGGACCGACCCCAAACCCTTTAACCCTTTCCCTCTCTGCTGTTACCGTGTCTGCCCCCGCCCCGGCTGCCGCAGGGGGAGGCCGGGAAGGGGCTGCGAGGGGACCGGGAGGCCGAAGCCCCCGGTACGGGGCGAGCAGCCTCTGCATCGAGCCCCGGCTGCCGTGCTCGGTTTTAAACCATCTCCAAAATAATAATACAAATAATACAAATCGAATCAAACCCCGCCGACTTTCATGTTCGTTTCGCACCGAAGCAGGGGAAATATCCGGCAAATCCGTGATAATTTTATTATTGTTTTCTTTTTATTTATTTTCTTTTCCCCTAGGCAGAAATCCGCCCCTGGTTCTCCTATCTCCTTTCCCCGCGGGTAAGAACGAAACAGCCGAATCTTCCCCCGCGGAAACAGCCCGGAGGATCCCCCGGGTACGTTTGGCGAAGCACCGATAGCCCCAACCCCTCCACCGGGCCGAGCCCCCCCAAGTTTCCCCANCCCCCCCATCACTGCGTCTCGCCGGAGCCGGTTCCGTAGCGAGTTCCCGGCGTACCAGGAGGCTTCGGGACCGCCGGAGGCTTTGGGTCCAGGCCGCCCTGGGGTAAGAGGCTCTTACCTTTGTATTCCGAGTCCGAGGAGGGGCTACTGGTGTTTTTTTCAATTTTCTCCCTAAAATCCTCGCCGAGCTTGGTGGGGATTCTACCCGCCGGCTCTTGCGCGCCGTGAGGTCCATTGGTGCTGGAGTAAGGAGCGCAGGCTGCCAGGGGCTTGCAGTCGGCCAGGATGTCTCTGATGAGGAAGGAGGAGGTGACAGTCCGGGACTGGGAGGGAGCCGAGACCTGTCCCGGCTGGAGGTGGGCATCCAGGCCCGGCCGCGGTACCGCCGCCTCCAGGCACTCGCGGCCCGGCGAGCGGGGCGAGGGGCACCCGCTGCTGCCCTCGGAGCGGGGGCTCAGCTCCATCGGGGATCGGCCGTCCCCCACCAGAGGGTCCCCCTTGGGCACGGCCGGGCTGCCGGCTCGGTGGGAGAGGATGGAGTCGATCCCAAACCCGGTGGAGCCCTCCATGGCCCCCGCGAGGTGCCGGCGCTCACACGGGCATTGGCGGGGAGGGCGCGGCGGAAGCGGTTAACTGATAATTAACAACAGGAGGGGGGAAAAATAAAAAAATAAAAAAAAAAAAAAAAAAAAAAAAAAAAAAAAAAAAAAAAAAAAAAAAAAAAAATANCCACCCCACCCTTTCCCGGAGAGGAGGTGGCGCGGGGCTGGGGGGCAGCCCGGGGGCTCCCAGCCGGAGGTGGGGAGGCAGCGATCGATAGTGAAGCGTCGCAGCGCCTTAACCACTTAATGATCCAGAAATCAATGGGGAAGGGCGAGGGGAGGGCGGAGGGGGTGGCCAGCCGTCGGGCCGCCGCGGCGCCCCCCTTTCCCCACCAGCTCCTCGGACAGCGCCGGGAGGGGTGGGAAACCGGAGTCACTCCGGAGCGAAAATGCTCATTCAGCACCTCGGACAGCACCCCAACGTCGGAGTCACTCCGGACTCCTTCAGCACCTCGGACAGAGGCGAGAGCGCCTCTCCCTCCGGGGAGGGGGGGGGAAATGGGAGAAAAAAAGAGGAATTTGTGCCACTCCAGCTCGGGGACCCCTATGCCCCCCTTTCCTTCCCTCTCCGTGTGAACGCGCCCATTGGCCGTGAGGCGTTTTGGGGGATGTCACTCCCCGGCGGCGACACCTTGCAGCTTGATTAACGGGAATTAATTGCCGACTGGATCCCCTCGCTTTCCGGGCGCTTTCCTCCCTCTTTTGCTGTCATTATCCCGCTGATGGGGCTCGTAATGGGGTGATTAGTTGCGATGGGGGGAGGGAGTGTCGAGGGGTTACTGCTTTCTGCTCGCCTCCCCCCGCAATTTGCCGATCTGCCAGGAAAGTTTTTCTGGGCGTTAAAAATAAATAAAATAAAAATAAGATAAAAAGAAAAAGGAAAAAAACCGAAACCCTCCCCAAAGCCCCAGCGCGGAGGCGGTCGTTCGGAACCCGAGGTGAGGGTCGGAGCTGCGAATTTCGTTGAATCCCTTCGAAATCGGTTATGACCGAGCTGAAAGATCTTTTAGAGCGACCGAACGCGGAGCCATCGGGCATCAAGCGGGACCGGGCATCCCCCCGCTAGCTCTCCCAGTGCTCAGCAGCTGGACCTACTGGTGCAACTGGGAAGGGATAGAGCTCAGGGAGGATTTTTCCTGCCATTTAAATCCCGTTTTAAATCAAACCCCGATGGCTCCATCCCGTGATGCCCTCCCTGCCCGCTCCTTGCCCGCTCCCTGCCTGGGAGACACCAACATTTCGTCCCTCCAGCCCCGTCGAGGTTTTTTCTGCTGTCGATCTCCAAGGTTGGAGAGTGACCGCCTCACGCAGGGCTCCCACCTTCCTCCCGGTCAGTCTGGCTCCTGACTCCTCCAGGGATTATTTAAGAGTTTTTCTTGGGGGTAGACCCTTCGCCGCGGAGATGAGGAAAATGTCCACCCACGGGTGCGTGAAGCTGCGCCACTTTAGAGCGATGTCGCTGGGTATTTCTCAAATACTCGATTTTCTCTGTTCTCCACCTTCTCGGCCAGGCAGCTGCATCTTGTCCCTCTTCCAAAACCGCCCTTGGCCGGCAGCTTGGAGGCGATCAACGAGGGGAGAGCCCCCCTCTTCCCCCCCCGGGGAAGCCCGGCTGCCAGCTGTCGGGCAGCGGCACAGGCAGGGCCCCCGCACCTCCTGCCCTCGGCCCTGCAGGCTCGGGGCCGGCTGGGATCGGGGCAGAGGAACAAAAGAGCCTTAGAGGAGGAGTTCAGGGACAAAATCAGCGTCAGCCCGTATCCCAGCCTGTCCCCATCCTGGGGGTGTCACATGCCCGGCGTTGGGTGAAGGATCATTTCTGCTGCTCTGCCCTGTCTCCCTCCCAGCACAGAGGTGCTGACCCAGTGCCAGGGACTGGGGGCCAGGCTGAGGGGTCATGGTCTGCCTGGGGTCGGTGTTGCAGCATCCACTTCCCCAGGTGGGACAAGTGTGGTGTTAGGCTGGATCAGAGCAACAGATGTGTAGGAACTAGTCCCAGTGAGGAATGGGGCAGAGACCAGCACTGAGGTTGTGTTTAGGACCAGGAAGAGGATGAGGGAATGGGCTGGCTGGGATCTGATTTGGAATCAGGGTTTGGATCAGCCATGCAGGGACAGGCTTGGGCTGATGGGTCTGCTGCTGGTTTTCCTTCTTTGGAATGAAACACTTCCCTTCAAACAACCACAAGGAAGTTTCCATATCAGACACACGCTCTGATGCTGTGCAAGATTTTGAGGGTGGGGTATGTAGAAAGGGTCCAATCCTCATCTCTGAGCAGATGTTATACTGTGCCATCTCAAGGCAAGGCCCTGGGCATAGAGACTGTAAGTTTTAGGCCACACTTGCAGTTCCCAGTAGCTACAGATGCACTTGCTATTCATCATCTCATGGAAGGGTCTGAGTAACAATGATAATGATAATAATATCTTAAATAATGAGTAACAATAATTGTAAAAATGGTTTCAGAACTAGACTCCCCAAGGCAGAAATGTGCCCTGTTCTGCCTATATGTGGTGTGTCCCCCCCTTAAAATCACTGGACAAATGGGGTCCAAATGATTTTTCTGCAGCCCCCATTGCAGGTAGGACATCCCATGTGCAGACCACCAAACAGTGTGCACTGCTGTGTCTGCCCTCACCCCCCCACTTCCTAGGCTGTTCTTGGTCACAGATTCACAGGCCTGCACCAGATGAGGAGATCTCAGTGTTTCCAGTTGCTTCCACACATTCCCTGGTTGCACCCCAGGGTTGCCTGGAGGACTCCTGGGATGTGCTGTGCATCCCCACCTCACCAGACAGGGTCAGGCAGTCAGCAGGTTGGGTTTGATCCTGGGGCAGGGCTGACCCCAAGCACTCCTGGAGGTCTGGGCTGTGGGGAGAGCCCTGATGGGGCTGTCACCTCCATAGCTAGCCCAGGGGATGGAGGACACAGGCTGATGGGCTGTGGTGATGGCTGTAGCAAGAATCAGTCTGGTGGTGCACAGACCGGTGTCTTGAAAGGGTCTGGCTGAGGCAGGAAACCCCCTGGGTGCTGTTGTACTGGATTTCTCTCTGCAGCCAGGTTGGGTGCTGGGCACAGGGAGGGGTGCCCAGCAGCACCGGCCGATGCTCCGGTACCGGAGCGCAGGTGTCGTGAAGGGAGAGAGAGAGCAGGGGCGCTGGGAGAGGGGGGAAACGGTGAAAAGGGGCCTGGGGATAGCCAGCCGGAGGGTCGCGGTGGCGGGGAGGAGCGGGTGGGAAGCTGCAGCAGCGCTGCTGTCCCCGTCACCAGTGGGTGTCACTGCAGGACAAGGAGCGGCCGGGGCTGCGGGGGGGCGGTCGGGTCCCCTGCCCCGGGCTCTGCTGGCAACTGAGGAAGAGGAGGGGACGCCGGTCTTGTGGCTTTGCTGTGCCCCCCGGGGGGCTGGCTGGGAGCGGTGGGCGGAGAGGGGACCGGGGCAGAGACGAGTCCGAGGTGGCATCTCGGGTGTGGGATGAGCCCACCCACCAGCCCCAGCTCTCCCCCCCCGCAGGATGGGTTTGCCCCACACGGGGTGTCCGTGCACAGGGGGTGGACAGCCTGCCCAAGCTGTAACATTTGCGCCATTTGTGGTGGTGTGACCCCACCCAGGATTGCGGGGTGCAGTGGGGCAGGCCTATCAGCTACAAGCCCCACGGGGCAGTGTCTCCTCCTGAACACACGTTGTTTGACTCAACTGTTGCTTTCCGGGTTTCTGGTTTCTGGTGGTTTCTTGGACCTGTCCTGCATCAGGAGGTGCACATGGGCTTGGTTCAGGTTGCATTTGTTTGCCAGCTCTTTCCCAGCCAGGCAGGATGTGCTGGAGGTGTTTCCTTCCCTGTGCATGTCCCCAGGAGCTGAGCAGTTGCTGCAGGGGGGCACAGATGATGTGGCTGGACCAGGAGCTGGAGGTAGCTCCCACCAGGCAGCAAGGCAATTCTTGTGCCTGGGTTTCTCACTCAGTCATTAATAGTGTGATTTTTAGCAGGACAGGGCCCACCTTTCTCCCTCCCTGAGGAGGTTGAAGAGGTCTCTGGTTATGACCCATCCCTGCCAGCACAGCAAACCCTACTGTTGTCTTCCTAGTTATTTTAAATAGGTTTTATGTAAAGGCTTGCAACTAAAAAGAGGGAACCTCATACCAGGGTTTCCCAGGTGTGGAGCAGGTGATTCTTGTCCTCCCTTGCTCAGGTGTGGACAGGGTGGAGGTTCCCAAGCTGCTTCCTCATATAAAGGGCAGGTCAAGGCACAAGTTATCCCCCAGCAGGGACTGTGGGAAATGTCAGAGCAGCTTCTGTAGAGCTTCCCTTGTCCTGTAAGAGGCAAGAAAAAGCTGCCCCTGCAACATGCTTTGTTCTTTCCTCTTGAGCAATGCAGTTTAATGTTGTGAAAAACTCTGCTCTTTGATGTTTGGGTTTAAGAGTTCTGGAAAAGTGGTGGGAGAGGAGCCCTGGGTTCAGTATGGGTTTTTCAAGTCTCTTGGCTAATGGTAGGTCTAAGCAGGAGGGGTGGACTAGTCCTGGGGCTGAGGTGTGTGAGACAAAGTCATGATGGGCACATCTACCCCCTCTGCAGTGCTGGGGATGTGGTTGGAGCTGCCCAGGGCAGCAGATCTGCCCCCATGGCCCTGGGCTGCCCAGGCCACCTGAGCTTCTGGGGATGGTGATGAATAAAAAACCTGAAAGCTAACATTGGACTTAAATATTATCTGGTACAACCTGAGATATAACAGTAGATGTGAGAAGCAGGTGACACAGAAGTAATGAATTATTCCTCTAGCATTCTTGGAGATGCAGAGTTAAAGCAATCACAGGTGTTGCCAAGCAGTATTTTTTTAAGATGATATGCCCTCTTGGGAGGAGATGGTTTTTAAATATGTTGGTGCCTCTGCTGTCACCTGTTGGTGACCAGGCTGGGGTCTGGGTGCTGTGATGTTGAGTTGATGGAGTCTGAACTTGTTCAGCAGCTCCTTGGAGGGGCTCAGCCCTGGGGAACACCAGGAACCAGCAGCTGTTTGAGGGTAAGTGTGGAACTGGCTGGGGTTGTGTTCACAGAATCACAGATTTGTCAGGGTTGGAAGGGACCTTTAAGATCATCTAATTCCAACCCCTCTGCCATGGACAGGGACACCTCCCACTAGATCAGTGTTCAAGTGAAGGCATCACTCAGGTGAGGCCTCAGTTTGGCAGAGGACTTAGAGCAGGTGTTTGGGTGCCTTCACACAGGTAAGGGGTGTGCTGGATCAGGCAGTGATGGGAAGCTTATTGGCCAAGAAATGAGAAGAACTGATGGATTGTGAGACATCATAGAATTGATATTGACTGGGCTATAGTTGCATTTGATGTATTTGTTCAGACTGCTCTGCTCTCCCTCTGGGGCTCTACTGGTGCAAACACTGCCCTGTTCCTGGTGTGAGGGCTGTGACATGATGAGGACTGTGGTGATCAGACAAAGACGTTGTGTATCTGACATGAAGCAATGACCAAGCTGAGACAGAATCATTCATTTTATATTTACAATTTATTTGGCTATGTCTGTATTAGCAGAACTTTTTAAAACCAGAGGGAAAGCCTATGGCTTTGGCAGGGTCTGGGGACTGTGGTGCCCAGCACAGTGCTGTGGCCCTCACCGCATGGATGCTCTGGGGAAGGGGACCACATTTTGCAGGCACTTCTCAACGGGAAGCACTGAATGCCTTTTTACGAGTCTCAGGGTTTGGAAAAGTACTGAGATGAGGCCCAACCTACAAGGCAAGAAGCAGAGAGAGGACTGGTTACAGCGAGCAGCCGGCCAAAGAAAATGGGTTGTAACACAAACAGGGAAGAGGCTGCAGATTAGCTCAAGGGCTTTGCCTGGAGATGTTGCTCCAGCTGCAGGTAAACATTTAAATCTGTTTAAAATGAGGGTTAGTATTCTGACTGACTTCAGGAGATTCTTATTCTGCTCTGATAACAAGATTCTTTAGTCTTACTATGGTGTGTTGCTTGTCTGATGTTTTTCAAATGCTGGCATGCTTTAAAGTGGTGTCTGAAATAAATATGACTTGTTTCCCACAACACGGGACTTGTGGGCTTCCCCAAGGGCCCTGGATGGGCTCAGAGCTCCCAAGGAGGCTACTGTTGGGGTCAGACTCCTGCATGACCTGCCCAACAAACAGGCAGCATCTCCCCAGGAATCACCTTCAGGGTAGGGAAAGGGTGGCCAAATGCCTGGGACAAAGAAGCAGAGGGGTAGGAAGGACTCTTTGGGGTGAGGGCATTGCACACAGCAGATGTGGGGTCACTGGGATGGGTTTGCTGTGTGGTCCCCTGAGCTTCACCTGCCCCAGCACAATGCCTTGAGCTGCCTTCCTGCTTCCACCACCCTGCTCAGGCTGTCTGGGTGTCAGGTTTTGCATATGTAAAAATCCACAGCAGTCTTTGCCCTGAAAAGCTTGCTAGTGATCTCATTAATCAAGACAAACAAAGCATCTTTAGCTATTCCCTCTCTCTGGAGGAAGGTGTTCAGGTACTTAAATATGCATTTGAGTGCCTAACTTCAGACAGGTGTTTCTGGATATTATTTTGCTTTCTCCCAAGCAGCAGCAGTGACATAACCCTTCTCTGTGAGGGAAAGGCAGGAGCAAGGGCTGCTGAAGAAGGTGGCAGGGACAATCCTCAACTGGGCCAGCTCCAACCTGCCATTAAAGATGCAGGAATTTCTCCCTCAGAGCTGGGTTTGTTAGAAAAATCCAGTGCCTGCAGATAAGGGCAGCTGAGCTGCTCCTCTTGAGTGTGCCTCTGCCTTCCCCATGGTACTCCCTGCCCCCCCTGGGAACTGGGCAGGAGGAAATTTCTGCCTGGGATTGGGTTGGAGCAGCAGGGGAGGAAACAGCAGTTTGTTCACTCCAGGCTTGGTACAAAGCTCCCAGGTGAGAAATGTCACACTGAGCCACAGCTGACAGGAATTAAAATTAGCAGAGCCTTGATAAAGTTGTGAGGGATGCCAGCTTCTGCCCTCAGCATGAGTAAGTGGGAAGCACCAGGTGTAGGACAGGAGGTAAGTGCTATTTTAAAAAATGAGAAACCCTCTCGTAATGAGGGACAGTAATTAGAGTCAAGGTAAGGGTGTCCTTGGGTCAAAGGTCTTAGTCTGACAGTCTGATGCTGAGAAGTCAATGCCAGTGATGAATCCTCATCTCTGATTCTTCTAATTCATCCTTTAATTGATGAACTCCAAGGTACTTCCTCTAGAGCCAGCTGATGATCTTTGATGTTCCTCTGATGTATCTCTGTGCCAGGGTTTTGTCTGGGTGGTGGATTTGGAGCATTGGCTCAGGAATATAGTTCATAGGCACAAACTTGGTGGTTTTCCTTGCAGGATGGTGGAGCTGCAGTGGCTTTCAGTTGCCGATTTGAAGCAATGTTTTGTGTTGTTCAGTGCAGATGTTGCAGGAAAACGAAAGCCTGCAGGACAGTTGCAGCTGGGATATTGTAACATCAGTACTTGCTTCAAAGAGTTAGAGGGGCAATAGAAAAACTTATCACTCTTAAAACTTAATTAGGTATTTGGGTGTTATTTTCATCTGGGCTTCTTGGTTATGATGTTTTAAATTGGAGGAATGTAAATAATCACTGGTCAAGCTTTAGTAGGAAGCATGTGCCTGTTGCAAGCAGAAGCAGCTTTGTTAACAGAGCACTAATGAACTGTACAGAAAGGCTGAGCTGCTCCAGGGGAGGGAGAACTCTCTGCTGGCAGCAGAATGTACCCCTGAGACTGATCAGGGTTGTTTGGGTGCTGCTGGGGTTGGGTTTTTTGAGGTAGGTGCTGGGGCTCATGTTCTGCAGCTGCGGGGCACTGTGAGCACCCTTGGGTGGGTGTGAGCCTGGCTTCTGGGTGGTGGCTTCAGTGAATACAGCTGCATTAAATGGGGATTTGTAGGAAGAGTTGGGAAGGAACCCATGAAAAAGGCTGAGACAAGCAACCAGCAGTGTCAGGGTCTCCCCCTGCCCTGGAAGGATCCACACTGGGCTGTGGGGAGCTGTGGCTGTACCTGCTCCTCTCCCAGTTCCTGCCTGGCTCTGCCTGCTCAAAGGCAGCTTCCCAGCCTCCCGTGAATTTCCACTGTAACAGCAAAGCTGCCCCTAGACTCAGCCTAGTTTTTCCATCATCCATTTGATCAAATCCTTTTAGAGGGTGACAAAACACTTTCTTGAGCTTTTCTTTACGGGAAAATGATTCATTTTTCAAAACCCTCCCTCATTTACAGCAGTCTAACAAATCCCAGCCTTTTCAAGTCCTTTCTGGGTTGTGTTTTGTTTGTTTTCCCCCAAAACAACATTGCTGTGTTTGTAAGTGTTTGTTGTTTTTTCTTTTCGAGGGGGAGAGGGAATAAAATACCCAAGGCAGAGAGGGCTTGCTGTGCTGAGCATCCCCGTCCAGACCAAGAAATTAAAAAAAAAACCCAAACCCAACACCAAAAACCCACGCGTGTGCATCGAGATGCAAATGATTTCCGCGAAGCCGTCGCTTGTAAAGCTTGACAGAAAATAATGAGAAACACTAAATCTTTTATAAGGTCAACACTCAAGCAGCTGTCAAACAAGAAAAGAATTTAGCGGAAGATCCACCAAAACTTCCATCACCTCATTAAATCCAACAGGGCCGGCACCCGGCGTGGGGAGGAGGCACCGGGGTGCCTCCGTTTTGTGTCAGTAATTTGTGGGGGAGGAAAAGGGAAGAGGAAAAAAACCAACGCCAAAGGGGCCTTGGGGGAGGTTGGGGAATCGTTAGTGCGCCGGGAGCAGCCTCGGCTCCTAATTGGAAGCATTGGGCATTATCAACGGAGGATTTGCCTCGGCTCCCTGACAGCTCTCTAGGCCTGGAATGATAGCCCACTTGTCAGTGTAAAAGACCATTAAAAACAAACCATTTTGATTTAATTGGAGGCGGTGCGCTGGGGGCCCAGGTGAGGTGCTTCATCAGCCGATGTTGGCTGCTGATGCCTTTTTCCCCCTGTATTGATGGCTTTTCTTATTTTTATTTTTTTCCCCCCTGTCTCCTCCCCTCCCTTTCAAAAACTGTCTAGGAAAGAGAAAGAGGTGCTGAAAGATCCTTCACAGCTGTGCTGAGAGAGGCTTTCAATAGGGTTGTCAACAAATGCCATGACAAGTTAGGAAGAGGCAGGTATTTTTAAAACAGACGTTATTCTGTCCAAGCTGAGCTGCTCTCAGAGGTGGCTGTTGGATTATTAGGGTTACAAATACTGTGGCTTCTCTTTGCAGCAGAGTGCTTAACTGGTTTAATGAATGGGGTTGATATTATTTTTTCCTCCCCACCTTCCTAATTCCCAGTATGTAGGGAGACACAGGACAAGAGTCTGGGCTAAATAATTCTTTTTCACTTCAAACCAATTCTTTTTCACTTCAAACCCAGGAAGGTTTCAAGAAGTGCTCAGCAGTTTTTGGCTGCTGTATTTAATGCTCACCAAATGTTTGGGGTTTTTTTTTTCCCTTCCTGAAGGGGCTGAAAATGTTTGCTGGAGTCCACTGCTGACATGGTCTGGACAATCGTGTGGGTAAAGGAGAACCAACCCACTGGAGCTGTGTGCCCCCTTGGCCAATGTCCTGGGTCAGACAAGCACTGGCAATTTCTACTGATCTCAAGTGTTTGAGATTTGAATCCTGACAATTTTTGTGCCAGGCAAGGGCTGTACTTCAAACTAAGTTGTCTGTTGCTAAATATCTTCTCTGCAGAAGGCAGAATAGGTCCATGAGTGAAACCTCAAGTCCTTGCTGTGGGTTTATGCATGAGGCAATGGCAGGTGCTCGCCTGTATCACAACACAAACTGTGTGGTTTTTCTTCACTGCAAGCTGTGAGGCTGCAAGCTCCCCAGATTTGTTCTTTCATGGGTGAATATCTCCATCACAGCATTGGGCAGTGGTTGCCAAAGGCTGCTTGTGCTGTCTTGGGAAACAAGGACTTGGATGCAGGTAGAGCCTGCCCTGGAGATGGTCCAGGCTGTAAGGCTGTACAGGGAGGGGTAGTGTCTTCTTGTGCCAATCAGGAGATGCTGGAGAGCAATGAAAATAGCAGGGGAGTGATAGGTTTTCATGTCTTCTGAGGTGAAAGAATGACTGAGCATGGCAGGGGACAGACCAGAGTGTGATGGAGAGGTTGAGGGTCCGGGGCATGGGAAAAGCTGGACATTGGAAATGCTTTGCTCTGATTTGAGCCATTGCATTCCTGGAAGATTTGGCTGCTAAGCAAAACAAGAAAAGCAGCAGAATCTGCAAGAAAATGGAGTGATGGTGACTGGGGCTTGGAGCCTGCATTTAGCCATAGAATGGCTGCAGTGTGGGAGGTGCAGGGATCCAGCTCGGGGTAGGTGGATCTGTCTGTTTGCATCACTTCAGGGTGTTTTGTTTTCCTTATGCATTGTGCCTGGTGTGGGCAGGTCAGCACTGATTGTCACTGCTGCCTGGGACACGCCAGTTCATGTGACTTGGGCCACTGAACAGCCACAGGGTGACACTTTTTCCACTGGTCAGCCAAAATCCCAGCTGAAGGGAGGTTTGATCTGATACCACGGTGATGGAAAGCTCAACTCCTTGCTTTATTCTTTAAGCACTAAGCCTCAGGAGATGAGTTCTGCAGCACTCCACCTCCAGGAAGCTTTGCTGCTCTCAAACCTGGGAGGATAAATGCTGTACCTGAAGAACCAGCCCACTGTGTGGTGTGTGTATCAAGCTTAGGTTATTTAAGCAGAATCTCTGGCTTTTCTAACAACAGCTGCAAGATTACATGAGCTGTGCTTGTCAGTTCAGCTCTTCAGACAAAAAGAGAGGCACAGCATTAAAAAAAAATGCAGAACATTTTTGTGTGTATGCATTGAAACCTCAACTGTTAATTCTGATGAAGGATCAGGCTGTGAGCAGGTATCGGATCCCTGGTGAGAATCAAATTCTGGAGCCCAGAATTTTTTTCCTGCAAAGTTTATACAGTGGGGATTCCTCTAATTACTTTCAGTGGAAATTTACCTGACAGAGCTTTCCCAGGTAATGCGGGAGAGCCGCTCAGTTGTTGACAGAGCCTTTGATTTTGTGCCAGGTTGCAAATTAAGTCTTTTGCCAAGGTACCCGAACACTTGCTCGTCAATTGCTTATCGCTTATTCACATCGCGCATCGCGCGCAGCTCGTTTCATCTGCTGGGGAAGGCAGAGCCTGTTGACAAAAGTGGTGTCCAAAGTTGCTGCATTTTCTTTCCTCCTCCTGCCTGGTCAAGTAAACAAGATGATTCTCCCAGGAAAGGCACCTTGCGTGGCTCTGCAAGTTGGAATTCTCTAATGAGCAAAGGAAAAACCCTGGTGCGCGTTGCTGGCATGAGGCACGCAGAGATGTTTTGACACAGAGATGAATTCTGTCCTATATTGCTGTTGTGTGAGGCATTGCTACCAAAACTCTGCTGGATTGACTTGACAGAGTCTGGGAAATCTCTTGTGAAGTGGCCAGTGTTGACTTCCTGGCTTGGGGCGTGACTATCAAATATTCTGATGGAGTTGGCTGGCACAGGCAGCAAGAGCCTTTCCAGAGTTTGGTTGATACAGAGGATGCCATCTGCCTGGGCCTGAATGATGCCAGTGACGAGTGACACAGGGACAGGACACATCCCATGGTGGGCAGGAGAATTTATGTCTGTGCTGGGCAGCTGAGGTACAGTCCTCAGGGAATGCAGTCCTATGCCTATAGATAAATTAAATTTTGGTGCAAAGTCTCAGTCATGTTGGCAAAATCTGAGCCCAGGAGCTGTGCCACTGCAGGCAAAGCAGAGGTGGTTTGCCTTGGGGAGTCACTGAGGAAGAGGAAGGCAGTAGAAGCATCTTGCCAAGATGAGTAAGGAATTAACTGCTTTTTAGTTTTGGAAAAAAAAAACAAACTCCAATTCAGCAACTTTCCCTAATGAACTGCCCATCAGGAGATGGCTGGCTCCCTGTGACCTGTTTGTCTCTTTGAGCTGGAGGAGACCAGGAGCCAGGAGCCAGGTTGGTCCTGCACAGTGAGAAGCTGAGCTAGAGCCATCACTGGGTGTGGGAGAGCCTGTAAATCACCCAGTTAGCTTAACAGCCTGGGCCATTATTCTAAAGCAGTGGGGCTGAAACCTAAATCCAAACGAAAATGTAGTCAATTTGTCTTTACTTTACTGACTGGATGACTATGTAATGTCATGCAGCCCTGGCAATGCAGAAGGCAAGCAGAGGCAATGAGTGGGGAGGGCAAAGCTCCTTTGTTTTCTTCTCTTCCACTCCTTCCAGAGGCTCTACCATGGTGCCAGGAGATGGTCTTGCAGGGACTGAATAGAAAGCCTATTCTAGGAGCCCGTAGTGGCATCTACTGCAGCTCTCTTTAAAGGGTCAGGATGGGAATAAAATTTATGCCTCTAAAGGAACAAAATCTCATCTTCCTGCTGCTCCTTGCTTTGGCTTCCAGCCATCTAAGCAGTGCCAGAGTCCTTGGGTTTAGTTGAAGAGTTAGGCCAGTTTGTCCTTCAAGACCATTTCACCACCACCTATGGAGAACCCAACTTTACAGAGCTTGTTAAAGCATGGTTTAGAGGCTACCAAGCATCCTTTGGAAGCACCAACTTCCTCTGGGTTGTTACTGCTTTGAGCTGGTTAACCAATTTATGGCTGTTCAAGAGAACTTATTTTTCCATGGAGGGAACTGTGCACTGAAACTCAACTGAGCAACAAATCTGATCCAAGTTCTCACATGGGCTCTGTTTGTTAGATCTGCAGCTGGGGCAAGGTCAATCTGCCAGGTTAATATAATGAGAAAGGAGAAGCACAGAAAATCTGCAGAGGCTGTGAAAAATGAGTTGTCCCTCCACCTCTGGATGCTGCTCCTAGGAAGGAAGGGAAGAGCAGAGGAAGGAGAAAGGCAGAGAAAAGAAAAGATGCAGAAGTTTGAGAGGTGGGGGAGGAACCCAACCACAGGCATGGATGAAACAAAAGGGAAAACATGAAGAAAAACACAGGCTGAAAAATGAATAGTGATGGGAAGGTCTGGGGTGAGAGGAGCTCTAAAGAGGAGGCTTGCCCCAGTATCTCGTGTGACTTACACAATCTGTTTAACAGCGATCGGTCATGTTCTCTCCCTGACACTAACCACAGCAGCAGCTCTGTGCTGACAGGCAGAGGGGATAAATGATTACTGACATATGCTAATCGGGCAGTCTTAGACAGGATGTAAGAGGAATACATCAAGGTGGTGCAAAACACATTTCTTGGTTGAAAGTCTCCAACTTATACAAGTAAATGAGCTTCAGGAAGTCACGAGGCCGCTTTGTTGTTTTAAACTGTGGTTAAAAATCAACAGCATGGCAAAAAAACCCCAAATCCCATCAGAACAAGGGCCAAGGCAGAGGGCTGAGAGGCTCTTTGCAGTGGTATCTATCAATGCCAGATGTAATTTTGGCCATATGAACTCCCTGCAGACTTTCTGGTGTCTCCTTTCTGTTCTCCTTGCCCAGCTCTTTTCCTTTCCTTCCTCAAATGCCCCCGAGCTTTTCACTTCAAGTTTCCCTGCAATTTCCATTACAAACAAAGCTAACAGGATCCAAACAAGTACCCCAGAGCACAGCAGGTTGCACAGGTGAATTCAGGGAGATGCTTAGATCCCATTACTACGACAAGAAACTTTCACCTTGACTCTTATTTGGATCATGGAAAGGAAGTGGCACACACGTCTGTAACCTGGCTTAGACCCTTTGCTCAGTCTCAGGGTGGGTATTGTCAATCAGGCAGTTTAGAGAGGTATGCAGGCTTGCTGGAAAGCTCTAATTTTTGAGGGTAAAAATGCTGTTTGAAAATTCTTGTGTAGTTTGAATGTTATGGTATAATGGTAGGCTACCAAAATGCAGGTTTGACTGTCCTGCTCACACAGGGCAAGTTGTGGGGACACCAGCAGTGAATAAAGGCCACCCCAGTACTGACATGCAGCTAAAAGATGCTTCTCATCTTGTAAAGCTGGTGAATGTGTACACAAGTTAGGAAATAATTAATTAAGCCCATATCTGGCAACTGCTCCTTGCCTTCCAGGGCTTCTGGCTGCAAAAGAAAAATATCCTACAGTCCAAAAGGTGCTGATGTTTGAACACACCCAGTATGGGGCCAACCTAGGGCTGGGTGAGAGTCCTGTGTCTACCTTCAGTGTCTGCTAAAAATGTTAAAAGGGCACGTGGGCAAGGTGAAGAAGCTCTGCTGATGTCACTAAAATGCTCCATACCTTCTCCAAGTGGGGCAGGTGCCAGAAGGACTCCTCCTCTGCAGGCAGTGGCTGTTTCCTCAGTAACGTGGTGCGGGTTTCACGCACGTAGAGTTTCTGTAACCAAAGGTAAACAAGGATGGAGTGGAGCAGCTGTCCAGATGTATGCATCAGGCTGGTGTTGTGCCAGGTAGTGACACTGGGATGAGCTACACCAACAGTCACTCTGAAGTGACTGTCACAAGTGCCTCATCTGGGTCATTTGTCATGTCCATGAAGCTAACACTGACATATAAAACATACTGATGAGAAAAAACATGAGCAGCTGGCAGGGCTCTGACTGCTTTACATGGGATCCCAGTGAGATGCCTCCTGCCTGCAGGAAGCTCCATGCTCTGAGCTAGAGCAATAGCTCAGCACTAGTTGGGAAGGTCACTCCCACCACCCCCACCATGGGGGTTTCCTGACTGGTGTTCTCCTGACTACTGCAGCTTGCAGTGCTTGATAGTCCCATCACAAGGCAGTGCAGGTACCTGGTGAGCATTTTGGCCACTGCTCTGGTGTGGCCAGATCTAAATCTGCTCTGTGGTTTAGGATACAGGTTTGTGTGGCTTAGTTCAGTAATTGGTGGCTTCAGGCTTTGGGAACTTGATGGAGGGAACTTAGTGATTAAAACCATCAGTCATTAATACATAAGGTAGGGATGCACTTTCAGCATCTTAGGCTTGGGTAGTCATAAAGTAGCTGCTAATTAAGAGCACTGTATTCTTGCACTTCAACTATAAAGCATAGTTTGTGATGGCAGTAAGCCCATTGAAATTGGTCATTACCATATTAGCTCGACTCTTCTTTGAGCCATTAACTAATAAAACAGTCATTGGCTGCTTTTAAATGTTATTACAATGTTGGTGTGTTTATCACACAGTGTTGCACTCTCACGTCTGCTGTGGGTGCTGCTGTGCAGTCCCACAGGACATGCTCCAGCTGAAGCCAGGCCCATCTTGGCTGGGAAGCAGCTCATCTTTGCTTGGCTTCAGCCAACCTGGCCAGGGAGGATGTTTTCCCAGCTGGTTGAAATCCATCCTTCATGGGGTGGGACATCCATTGGGGGTTATTTCAGGGAGCAGGGCTGTGCACAGCAGGGGAAAGCACTGCTGGAGCATTTCACCTTTTTCTTTTCCATTTGCTCGGCTACTGTCAGGGCTCTCTGCTGCTCCAGCCACAGCTCCCTGTATTTGTGGTGGAGGAGGTCATAAAAGGGAGAGGAAGACCTGGAAAACATTGAAAAGATAACAATATGACCTCCAGGGTTAGTACCTCTCTACCTCCCTGTGTCGACCCCCATCTCTGCTGAAGGAACCTGTGACTGGTGAGAACATGAATAAACCCTAGCACTGGGAGAAGCTTTCTCTTCTTCAAGGAAGACTCAAACCCATGTTCGTTTGTGGTGGATGCACCACAGCCTGCACACCCTTGTCCTGTGGTGCCACGTGTTCCCAGAATGGGCATGATTCCTGTCTTCACACAAACTTTTGTTGCATCTGTACCTTGAGCTCTGCTGAGCTGGAAGGTCCGTGGAGCACCACGGGTTGTGGCTCAACAGAGCAGTGAGGGTTTGGGTGAGAGGAGTAAGTGCTGCCCAAAGCAATGTGAGCAGGGATGAAAATGGACTCAGAGCAGAGGGCTGGGGGGCTGCAGCAGAAAGGGAAAGTAAAGTGCTGAGCCCTGGTCTGGTGCCCCAGGTGTATGGGCCCCTTGAACCAGGGTATGAGGGAGCATCCTGGCCAGGAGGAGACAGCAGCAGAGAGGAGCTGCAGATGACCATTATTCTAGAAAAACGGTAAAAAACAAAAGGCAGTTGCTTGTTGGCAGTATCCTGTTCAGCTGCTCAGAGCTGGCATGAACCTGCCCAGCCTGTAGCAGAGCTGCAGCCTGGAACTGTTGAACCTTGCTCTGAGCAAGTGTGGGTACTTTAACTTCATCAGCCACCACAGGAGGCAGAGCTGGCAGTGGCAGCAGCAGGGTCCTTGCCTTGAGGACAGCATATCACTTATTGCTGTAGTCCTGCTGCTATCCTTTTCTCCTAGAAGCAAGCATCTGAAGGTGATGAAGGGCCTTGATTTTAAGTTTTATTGGTCCTTGTTCTTCCACACCTTTCTGGAGAGGAAATGTACCCATCTCAGTAGGAACCTGTAGCAGTGGGGAGCCATCAGCCCTGGCTCTGCTCCCCCCATCACCTGCAGCTGCCCCACCACAAAGGGCAGAGCTTTCCCTGCCTCTCCAGACCAACTCCAAGACACTGGGGACCTGGGCTGACTGCTGGGTTGCCTCTGGGCCACCAACTCAACCAGAAGGTGGTTTTCTGCAGAGAAAGCCTATGTAGCACAGAGTGAGCTGCTGCTTTGTGGCTTTTGGCAGGAGTGGGTCTAAAGTGGGCAGCAGGCAGCTTTGAGAGGTCTGGAGAATCTTGCAGTGTGTATGCAAATGGTAACTCTTCTGCTTCTTGTTCCTTCACCCCTGCGGTGACTTTTATTACTTAATTATTGCACACCACATGCTTCAAAACAGCCTAATCTATGGTTGTGTTTTCTAATGATACTCGATGTGCAATCCAGCAATATACATCCCGAGGGGGCATTCATATCAGAGGAGACATCCTTCTGCAGACCTCCTGTTTCATAGATCACATGCTGCAGGGCTTTTCAAGGCTTCACTTACAAATCAGCTTGGCTGCTCCAGACTGTTATCTGGGGACACTGACATTTACCCTTTGTCTTTCCCTCTTCTCCCTGCTCCCTCCTTTCCTCTTTGGCTTTTTTCACTTATCAGAGCTGGGCAAAATATTTGCAAAGGATACAACACGTGGCAAACCTGTGGTTGAGGGTCTTACGGCCTGGGTGAGCCTCCAGTCTCATTGTGTGGTGTGAATTTTTGGTAACCCTGGCCAGAGGATGTGGTGAGCTGCGTACAGGGGTTTGTTTCCTTGGCCTGTCCCTTTGCTCTCCAAGGAAGGAGCTTTTCTGGTGTGCAGGAATAGCTGTGAGGGATGCAGGAAACCCTGGAGCTTCTGTGTGAAGTGTTTGATTACTGATTTTTTTTTTTTTTTTTTTTTTTTTTTTTTTTTTTTTTTTTTTTTTTAGAAGCTGAATGTGTTTTCACATCTCTATGGAGGTGACTTTTACCATCTCCAGTGGACCAGCCAGTTGGTGACTGATTAGTCCACAGCTGGCTTGTAAGTAAATGCTTGAAAGGACACATTTGGGATGATGCTCTTCAGAGATCCTTCCCTGCCGTGTGATTAATCACATTTAAGTCCTGATCCAGCAAAGTATAGAGTCATTCCTGGAGTACTACACACATGAACTGCCTCTTTGGATCAGTGGGAATGACTCGTGTGCTCAGGCAGACACGTGAGATCTGGTGGGGCTGTAGGACATGAAGCTTGGTCTGGCTTTTCCTGCCTCCTTTGAGAGGAATACTGAGGAAGTGGGGAAGAGCAGGGGCTACCAGGTAACACTCTTTTTCGATTAAGGTCACTGGAGAAATTTCAGCCAGGCAGCTTTTTCTTTGTAGGTCAAATTCTGGGAGTGGATGGGGAATTTTGGCCCCAGTGTCAGTGCTTGCTGGCAATGTGACAGGCTTCTCATCTGCAGCTGGCCTTTGGGAAAATGTCCTCTTGCCTGAGTGTTATTTAAGGGCAGGAATGAATGGCTTGTGTGTCCTGTTTCCTATTGTCACCCTGCCCAGATGTCACTCCTGAACTGGGAGGATTTTGCTGTTCTCCTCTGTGGATGCTGTGGGGGAAGCATCCTCTGAAAATGCTGATTGGGGATTAAAATCCATCTCGCTCAGAGGAACTCAGATCTCCTGGTTTTGGCACAAGCACACTGCCACAGGAAGGGAAGGGAAAGAAGTTCTGATAGGATGCAACAAATTATTTATAATTGTGGAAAAAAAAAAATCAGCTGCTTTCTTTTATAGTCAAATAATTCGAGCCACTTCTGATGTTGACGTTTTCTAAATATTTTAAAATTTACCTGTGCACATTTTCAAAACTATTGTCTCTGAAACAGTTCCTGTCTCTTTAATAGACTCTCTCTAATTTACTTTCAAGAGTCAGGGTACAGACCTATTTTCAACAGAAATGACAAGCTCCTGCTACCTTGGTTATACAATGTGGTATGCAAGTCTGCCAGGAATCTCTTGGAAAAGAAGCTGCAAGCCTCCTAATAGGCTACTTTACTGTGAAAACAATGTTAAAAAGTATAATAAAGTATTAACAATATTAAAATAAAACAGAGTAGGCCTTAAATGAGCTACAAACCAGTTAAATCTATTCTACTCAATATGAGCCTTCAGTGCTTTGCAGCTGATACCTCAGAACCGGGATTTATCTAAAACGAAGGCACCAGGGACGTGCAGGAGAAATGGTAATTATAATTTGCAAACATTAGGCTGACACTTTTTTGTGTATGTGTGTATAAATTCTGACAGCTGTGATTTGTGCCGTGCCAAATAGTGCTCCACCGAGCTGGGAAGGGCTCCCTTTCTGGCAGGCTGTCCTCAGAGCAGCAGCTCATTAAAACTTTGGAGAAGGAGAAGTTGCCGAAAACAGGAAGGCGTCAGAACCATCTGAGGGACTCCTGGTACATGCTTGTTGAAAGGTGTTTGAGAAGAGAGCCTTGGGTCTGACAAACTGGAATTTTAGTACGCCTCTCCGTTCACAGTGGGGCAAAATAATTGGTCATCAGTGACTACTAATTTGGTTTAGTAGCCAGAGGCATTTTTTTTCTTCCCAGAAAATCAATGACAGTGCCGGGGTCTGTTCAACGTGATTCAGCTCAAGACGGGTCCTCATTTAGCTCTTGATGCTCCTTCCATGAGAGACAGCTATTTTGTTAAAATGAAATTAAAGCCTATCTATAATATTTGTCTCGGGGAGCGGCACCCATCAATGCCACACTCCTCTTGAGGTTTCGAGGTTGTCAATCTCCTCTCAAACTTATTTTCAAAGGCTTATACATCATCTGGAAAAAAAAAAGAAAAAAAAAAGGAAAAAAAAAAAAAGAGGAAAAAAAAAAAAAGGTATTTTGCAAAAGTGGATACCAAGGACTTTGCTCAGGAAGGGGGTTTATAGCAGCTTAAAAGGTGCAATCAATTTGATTACTAAGGTGTGTTGTAAAAGGGTGAAACTTGTGACTGCCCTTTCCTTGTAAAATTAAAAAAGCAAAGGGGCTTATAAATATTTCAGCACAAACTTCAGCCCTGGATTTTCCAGGTGGTTCTCCAGCCAGTGCAGGCAGCTCCAGCAGCACTTTTCCAGCTGCTGACCAGGACGGGCTTTGGTGGGGAGCAGAGCAAAGGAGCAGAGGACACATGCATGGGCACAGACTCCCTGGTGGCTGCCCAGATGCTCTGGTTGCATCTTCGTGACAGCAAGATCTGGCCTGCCTGGGTGCTTATGCAACAGAAAAAGATCATATAGATTTTTTTTTTTTTTTTTTTTACAGCTGCAATATTAAAACTGTGTTCAAACACCACTGCTTGTCCTGAAACTTTAACCCTTGAAAATTCATGATGTGTTCTGGGGGGTTTGATGGGTCTTTGCTGGTGTCCTTCCATCTAAGATGATCTGCTTTTGCTGCACAGCCAGGATCTGCCTTTGGGGTCTTCAGTCTACAAGGGGACAGCTGTAGGGGCACCCCCATTGTATTCCTCTCTTGTGTGCTTTGTGATGGGAGGGATTTGTCCCTTGGCAGCAGAGTCCATATAGAGATCTTCCCCCAGCTTGTGGCTGGGCCAGCTCAGATTGGTTTTATTGGGAACAAGCTTGGTCTCCAGCATCTCTGGAGCGTGGGGCTCCTGGGTGCAGCCACTCCAGTTTATCTTCAGCAAACTGCGGTTCTGCTCAGGGCCTGGGGGCACTGCGGTGGCAGGCACTGAGCTCAGGTCCCTCTGCCCTGGAAAGGGACTGATAGCACAGGAAAACTCTGATTACAGCTCCCTCGTACTGCTGGGTTGCCTCCCTCCTCGCTGATGGGCTGGAGCTAGCGATCTATCCTGCCATTAATTTGTCTCTGTGTAGCTCAGCAGGAATCTGGGGCATGATTACAGCTCCGGTCCTTGTGCGTGGTCCCGGCATCCCCCTGCAAACCGCCTGCCCTTAATTGTTCCCCTCTGGCCACTGGACCTGTCTGTTCTAACAAGGGCAGCGGGAGGGGGAAGGTAATTGAAGCACTTAACCACACCGCCCAGCATCGCCTCACCAGCTAATTAGGAAAGAGGACCCTGGGCTCTTCCTTATTTCTTTTAATTGTTTGTGGGTTTTGCGTATCAGCGAAGGGCAGAAGAGAGGGATGCGCGGTTAGTGGTGAAGCCTTGACTTTGAAATTTGTCTAAAAGGTCACTGACAATTTGTTCAGGCGTTCGTGAATTCAATTAGTGGCTCCGGCAGCCCCGAGGGGGGGAGGTGGCAGAGCGAGCAGGGTGTGAATGAAAGCCTCTTCATTTTCCTAAGAAGCTTTGTGGGCTATATGGTAAAGTTATAGGTCCCTTACAGCTTTATGGTCCTCTAAATAGGTCCTGGCAATAAGCCCATGGAGAGGCCTGAAAGATAATTTTTAAATGATCTCCACTTGTCCTCACTTTCCATTAACCACTGTAGAAAATAACAAGAGAAAAATTGGTAGAAAACACTCAGGAACCAATATTTTTTTTCTTTTTTTTTTTTTTTTTCCCCCAGTCTTTGGCCTGGTAGAACTCTCAGTTGAAATAGTGGGTTTTTCACCCAGATGGCAGCTGCAGGATGTGTGTTGTTGAAACACTAATTAGTCTGAATTTCTGAAGCTTCTTTACAATCCTTCTAATTCTGATGAAGAAATAACAATATAAATTATCTCACTGTGGGCATCCAATAAGGCAGTGGCTTCTAAGTGTCAGAGGATCTGTTATTTTGCTCAGAGGGCTCGTATGTATAGAACAGTAAAAAGAATAAAATCCATTGTAAACATGCACTTTAAAAGATTTATCAGATGCTCATAGCTGTACTTAGGAGCACACATGGTTACAAGAGCACCAATTTGCTTTACTGTTCCTTCCCAGGCCCAGAGTGAGATGTATACTTGGAATGGTCCTAAATGCACACAAGGAAACACGTGTCTTGCAGTGAAGGTATCAAGTCAGTGCTTACATCCTAAATATTGGCCTCACAAGCTGGAATGTGTGCATTAGCATTGATTTTTTTTTTTTTTTTTTTTTTTTTTTTTTAAAGATATTTTCTGGCTGACTTGATTGGAGATTATTTAAGTTTGTCTTCAATATATTTGTTTACTGCCTGGAAATCTGCTGTTAGTCTCTGAGGAACTCAAGTAGGACATGTTTGTGGGATGGAGCTGTTCTGCCCGGAGGGCTCAGCCCATGGCTGAGAGTGAACAGTGCTCAGTGTGCTCCCATCAGCAAATGCAAAACATCATGATGAGTAAAAATAACAAGAAAAAAACTCCTCAGTGCTGAGCAAAATAAATCAAAGAGCAAGGTCTTCCCCTTGACCTCCATCCCATACTTGAATCTCTCTGGCTGGGTGGGAACATTGCTTCACTTGAAAAGAAAAGATGTCAATGAGGGCTTGAAAAGCTTTGCTTGCACAAAAAGGGTTCTGTGGTTATTTCCCCCTAACCCAGGTTTTCATTGTACAGACTGCAAAAGCAGAAGTTTGCAAGGGTAAAAAATAAATCCCATTGTAGCAAGAAGTAGTCTTAGATGATAAAAGTTTTGGTGGAAATTTTTCAGCCAGCTGTAATCAATGGAGCCAAACCCATGGACAACAGCCCAGTGCCTGTGAGAGAGTAAATTACTGTCCTATTCAGTGTGATGCAGTTGGTAATAAGGGATCTAAATCTGTCTCTGCTCTTTAGATTTTTTTTTTTTTTTTCTTTTTCTTTTTCCCCTTCCCAGCTCTGTGTCTGATGTGCAGGACCTGAGCTTTATGCCAAGCCATGATTTGGATGTGAATTTTCTCTTAATCCAGGAGCCTATCATGCTCAGAAACTGCTACAAATGCAGCAAAATAACAGCACTGAAAGAGCATCAGTATTTTCATGGTGCACTCAGGACTTTTTGAAGGGGGTAGCAGGTCTTGGCCCAAGCAGCTGCTGCAGTCACCTGGGCAGAAGGCTGCAGGAGCTGATGTACACACAGCCCTGGGAGCACATACCCAGCCTGGAACATCTCCAGTAGAAGAAAATGATTCTTGAAATAGAAATTCTTATCTTAGCAGTCTGAGGATGGTGGCAGATGCAAAGTGCCTTTGCTTTCAGAGCTGGATAGGATATGCAATTATCTGAACTGATGGAACTCCCAAGCTTTTTAACTTGGGTACATTTCTCTGGTGTCTCCAGCCTGACAGTGGTTCCAGTCACTATGTTACATTTCTACATTTTGTTTTGTCAGTGCTCAGATAGTTACTCTTTTTTCTAAAACTTTTGTTTGCCCCAGTCTTCTGGATTTTTATGGCTTTACACTATTTATTTGTCTGGCTTCTGCAATTGTATATCAGATATGGGCTTGCTGTAATATTCACCTTTCTTCCTTGGACTTGATCTGAAAGGTCTTTCCCAACCTAAGCAATTCTGTGATTCTTCCCTGTCCAGCTTTCCCTGGTGGACTCTTTCCAGAAGCACTCTCTGCTCTTCAAAGTATTGTTGCTTTGACAAATCTTTTCAGCTGATCTATAACTAAATTACCTTTTTTTCTTCTTCCAGGGCCACATATTAATGACCTGAAATGTTCTTTAAATGTTTCAGAAATAATCCTACCAGTGCACTCTGTGTGCCAAAGAGATGCTGGAAATATCTCAGCATTTTTGTGCAGCTTTCTAGACCTTGGTCTGTCTGTGTGCAAACATCAGGGACACTTTGGTTGGAAAGGCAGAAGCACAAGCACTGAAACCCCCTTCTTGGGGAAGGTAAGGAGTAAGGACAGAGCAGTCAGCTAAGCCTGAAAGCTGCAGGGAGAGGCAGGGTGACAACAGAGAGATGACTCTCAGCAGAGCCTTAGGACAATTGCAAATGATACAAAGAAAAGAGGAGCAACTGATAACTCCTGTCCTTGGCCAATGGTAATAATTTGAAAGAGGGAGATTGCAGTGACCAAATGCTTCAGGTGAGTTTACTGGAAGAACATGGTGAAAGCAGCTGCCAAAAGATTGACACCAGTTTTAGAGAATGGTGGAACTGAAGGAGGAGATGAAGTTAGAAGGAAAATGAGTTGTAAAAATCAGGAAAGGGATGTGTGAAGTGAAGGCAAACGGTGGGGGGGGACCCGGCAGGAGACATGGGGATGACAGAGTGCCAGGGAAATCCTGCCAGCACACCCAAGGTCAGCCCAACCTACAGGCCAACTGCCAAGTGGATGGCAGCACATGAGGCAGGGTTCTGGCCATGCAGGGTTTGAAGGAGGTACAGGTGTAGGATGGCAGAGAACAGTGTGTCTGTGCAGTCCTTGTGTCCAGGAATATGTTATGGGACATAGTAAGCAGAATTGGGAAACTTGCATTACTTAGAGGCAAAAGAAAGCTGTTCTCTAAAAGCAGCTCTGGAAATGCTGGGCTGTCTGTTGGTGCTGAGGGTGCACTCTGCACTGCTTACTCCTGGGACAAAACTTGTGTTTGAGGTACCAGCTGTGTACTGGTGTGTTTTGGCTTTGAACTCCCTGTGTGACCTTGTGCAAATCAATATAATCTGAAATCTAGCTGTAGACAGCATCCATATCTGTGCTTACTTCTAGTGCCAAAAATGGCCATTTCATCTCTGTTCATGTCAGTGCACAGTGAACTTTGGTCAGAAAAGGTGGTTAGGAGAATAAGTGTGGGTCTGGGCATCTACTGGGGTTTCCAATTGCTCCTTGAATAACAAGCTGTAGTGATACCAGTGAAGATCCTGGAGGTCTGCACAGAGCCTCTGTGACTTTAGATCTCCAGTTCCATTAAAACCCAGCTACCCACTGCCCTGCACCATTCCTCTTGTAAAACAAGTTCATTACAGAGTGTGGGGATTGAATACACTTGGTAGCAGCACCATGTTGTGGGGTTATTATAACTTGAAGGGCCTAGGACTGTCCAGCAGGACAGCACCCCTAATCTGCACAGCTCTTACAGCTGTGTAATACATTGTGCACAAAGCAGTTGGATGGGGATGGTTTTAGCTCCTGGAGGGAAGAAATTACCAATTTTCCTTGAGGGCAAAAAACCCATCGACTTGTTTATGGTGTGGAGATGAGGGCTGGGGCAGGTGAAGCTGAGTGTCCATTCCCAGCAATGTGGTGTTTGCCCCAGTGCCTGTGCTCTCCTGCAAAATGTGGCTTGCACGAGGCAGCTCTTGGAGACATCAGAAGCTGGAGCAGGAATTGGGGAAACCTGGCTGGAGGATGCCCCATGGGGGAGCTGGGACCCCACCACATCCTCGTTACTGCTGACCTTGGCATGAGCACTGCCTGCTGATGGATCAGCTATGGGGCTGGACAAGTCCCAGGGGAACCACTGAATTATCTGTTATGGTCCCATAAGTGCCTCCCCTGACCCCTCCCAGCTCCGAATGCCACAGGCACCAGGGAGGGAATAAATCTTTGTCTGATACTGAGAGAGAGAAGGGAGCAAGAGCTAGGAAAAAGGAGAGATGAAAAATGTCCTTTTTATGACTCTCACAACAAAGCTGGCCACATGATTCCTAGCAAAAGTCTCTCTGGGAAAAGGGAGGGAGGCAATGGGGGGGGGGG
>JAAWXA010000033.1:10001264-10037000 GCA_038090715.1 Florisuga fusca
GGGGGAGGGAAATGGGGGGAATAGGCAAAAAAAAGCAGAGCTGCTTCTCTCCCTGGGAAGATGCCCAAGGGGAATGAATAGAAGGGTATGGGTGACCTCTGAAGGTAAATATCCCAGGAAAGGAACGAGGTCTCAAAGCTTCAGAATGCGCATTCCAGTGTCTGACACAATCTTGTGAAATGTTCCACGTAGCATACGTCCTCCTTGAAGGGAGAGCAGAGGCATAAGAGATCTGCTGTGCTAGGGGGAGCAGCAGGGCCAGGGGGTGATTAATCAGGCACCAACAGCAATCACAGCATTTGTGTTCATTTTTGGTTGGGATGCTCCAGGAGACCACCTACTTGTGAGCCAAGGGACAACTCCTGACCCTGATGTCTTTAGAAGGCAGAAGCCTTTAGCAGCACAGCCCAGGACCTGGGAGAGGCTGGAGATAAGTTGCCAGGACTCAAGAAGTCCTTTGCATGTTGCCCACTGGAAGCTGCAAGCCCCAAAACCTGTTTCTGGGATGCTGTTGAGTTGTCTGAGCCTTGCAACCCCTGTGCTGCTGTCCCTAGGGAGGCAGCCCAGCCTCCAGACTGCAATTCTGGTTGTGCAGAAGAGGTGCAGCAGGACTGGGAGATTTTTGGGGACTGTCCCAGAGCATGGCAATCAGCAGGCAGGGTGACTACAGCCATTCCCAGGGTGATGGGAAAGCACCTTTGCTCTTTGGCCTTCTCACTGTACTGCCTGTGCTGTTCTTGGGGTAGGGATGGACATGTAGGCTCTGGTCTGGCTGAAAAAACTTCAGTGCTCCTGAAGTAATATCAAAGTGGATGTTTCTAAAAGCAAACAGGTGTGTGAAGTCATGGAAAGGGACTGGAAGCCACAGTTCTCCTGTCCCCAGGCATCATGGATCTCAGTTGTGTGTCTCCCCACTTAGCAGCTCAGAGAACACTCTCCTAGAGAGCTTTGAGTTCCAAAGCAGAAGCAACTTAAACCCACTGATAACCAAGTTATTGTCTGGGTGAACCTGGTCAGCTGTGAGTAGGGCCAGGCTCAGGCTGGGGAATGCTCACCAAAGCTCCTCTCTTTAACTTGCCCATCATGGAAAAGTGTGTTAAATTCCCACTTTTACTGAAATGGCTGTAACAATTCCTGGGTAATCCCAGTAATTTGATTTTGTCTATAACGTGCTTTTAAAGTGAAGGGATAAATACAACCAGTCTGCACAGAAGGTAGCTATTAAGGAGCAGGCAAGTTGTTTGATAATAACTTTAAATTAAAAGCCCTATCCCACTACTTCGGCTGTCGTGGGGTCTGCACAATGTCCTTAAAACTTTTGAAACGTGCCTAGACTTCTCACAGGCAGCCATTTAACCTCCGTTTATGAAGAAATAAAGCAAAATTGATGTTGATTTTGGTTTACTTTGGGGGATACTTTTGCAACATAAAAGCCCTTTTGCCTGCAATTTGCAGAGCAGCCTTGTCACATCGGTGAGGGCTGATCCTGATAAAGATAAAGCTTTATAGCTGGGGCATTTGCAGCTAACAGCAAGCTAATGCTACATTTTCATTTTGATGCAATTAATGTTAATGTCTGCGACGAAAATTGTCATTAAATACCATTTTAAAATCCATTCAATTTGCATATGCAAAGCCCATTTACTATCATGTAAAATACACGATGCTCTTCATCATGTCTTTTCTCTAGAATTTGTAGCTGTTATTTTTCTGGTAGTGATTATTATCCAGCTCTTAAAATAAAACCTAATGGCTGATCCAGACCTTCAGAGAGCAAGAAAACCTTCTGTGCTCAAGCAGCAGGGCAGTTTCAGAGCCCTTTCCAGAGGTTTTGAGCACTGGTTTGGACTCACTCTTGCTCTCTTGAGCTCTTGTGAAGGACAGGCAGCTCAAGGACCTGGAAGTCAGTCTAGGGTACTGATGTTCTCCCCTGTAGACTTGCTGTTGTACAATTCCCTGTGAGCAATACAATGCAGGTAACAACTGGAAGAGTGGGATATGGAATTTGAACTAATCCTTAACTGCACCAGAGTATTTCTATCAGTGCAAACAGGGAGAGATGCTGTTGCTCTTTTTTCTGACCCTCTGGGAAGAAGTTCCAGGGCATCAGTGCCATGGAGGAAAAAGGGGGTGTTGTGGCATGCAGATTGAGGTAGATGATTATCTGACTCATGGGTGCAGTCAGACATGGAAGTGATGCTGTGACCCAGTTGGAGCAGGTCCAGGTTCAGGATGCTTTGGGAACTGTGCTAACTGCGATGGGGGAGATACAGCTGTGAGGGAAGGGAGGGATAATCCTGTTCTGAGAAGGACCCCAAGACTTCCTCCTTACCGTGTTGGGATGCCATAAGTCATGTCTGGAGGTACTGGAGGAGGACAAGTCTTGAAGGCTTTGTCACTTTTGCGCCGAATGTCCTTGGTCTTGCAGTACAAATGGAACTCCCGGGCTGTGGTACAACCATCCTTCAGAGCACCACGGTTCATGGTGATGAAGTCTCGGGGCATCTTCTCAACAGAACGAGTCCCAGGCTTTACTGAGTTCCAGTTGCCTATTGCTGGAAATGGAAAGAAACAGGAGAGGCAAAGAGAGGAAGATCAGGCTCCTGGGGTAACTCCTGGCTGGGAAGGCAGGCGGATGTGTGGCTTGCATGTATTCTGCCATGGCTTCACTGTGAAGTGAACTGCATATCCCATCCCACCAGTTCTCAGATGGGGACATCTCCCCTCTGAAGCAGGTAACTTCTTACCCTCCACCCTGGCCTGCTCAGCAAGTCTGATTTCACATGGGAATTGTCCCTGAGATCACAAAGTAGGAACTCTGATAATGTGATGAAAGTGAGCAGGTGGGACACCCTTTGCAGGTGCCATGCCCCTCTCTGCTTGGGCTCTGTGTGAGCCTGTAAAATTTTTTGGTGTGACAGAGAAACTTTAGTTGTCATCAAGCAATTTGGGTGATACTGTGGGAAATGGGTGAATGTTGGAGTTCTTCACCTCCAGCTTGATGAGAAGTATTGAAGAGCACTGGGAAGGAGAGAAGAGTCTTCACTGCCTTTAGGACCTCCTTGCAGGTTTGTATGTCAGTGGTGGTGTCATACCTTCAGGGACTCCTCCATCTGTCCTTGGGATGTACAACCCATATGCAAAATCCAAGCCTGGCAGGGTGTAGCAGTTTCTCTGGGGCTTCCCCACTTCTGCCTGCAGAAAAATAAAGTTAAAGGAGAAGTGTAAAAGCCTTTTCTGATAAAATTTTATTTTCAGGGGCTTTAGTTTGTAACAGAACCTTGTCAGGAGTGGCTCTGGCTCTAGCTGGCAGGGGTTTGAATCCCACTGTGTAGACACAAGAAAGTGTCACATTGCAAAAGGAAATCTTGAAGCCATGAGGCTTTGCCAGATCTGAAACTGAACGGATGCTAAAGTTCATACAAGTTTTTACTCAAGTGAGTGACCTAGTCTAAGTGAAAACCGGGATTCTGACTCTCTCTCTCTCTATATATATATATATGGACTTGAATTCTTCTTGTGTGCTTCACTTCTCCTTTGGCTGGGATGCACAGCCATGGTGTCTGCTGGGAGGGCTCCAGGTAGTCTGAACACGAGTTATTTAGCTTCCAAGCTGTGCACCCTCCTAGAAAACTGCCCCAGACTTCCCCAAGCACAGTCACATCACCACCTCTGCCTGGGAATAACCAAGACGCAGGGCATGTTGCAGGGGAAGGATAAGGAGGATGAAGGGGGAACAGAGCCTGGGGCTTATAGCACAGAAGAGAACTTGAGCTCCATTACCTTATTTTTATTTAGTTTTAAAATTAACTCTTCCCTGGTCCATGTGTGCCCCAGCCTGGTGGTGTGTGTGGGATTAAGTGACCTCTCTGCACCCCTTTGTTTCCCCCTTCCCATCTCCATGGTGAAGTCACTGCAGGATGTGTGTCTTGAAACCTCATTGCTGCTGCAAGGGGAGGGAGTGGAGGAGGGAAGGGGCAGAGCCTGGGGCTGTGTGTCCCTGATAGAGGAAGCTGGAGCAGGGGTGGGCAACAAGTCCCCCTGGAACCCTGAGGCATGGTGTGGGTACTGTGGGACAGGTTATTTTCCATGGGAAAACTGTTGGGAAGCTGGTTGTAGGTGCTGGGATAAGAGAAGTGCTGAAATCCTGCTCTAGGGCTTCTCACAGGTGATGCATTGACCTGAGATGACATTTATTACACTCCAGAGTGAATGTTCTGGAGCAGGAGATGCTGAATCAAGCACAGCCCTTTTTGAAGGGACTGAGGGAAAAGAGTGAGGCTGAAAATAAACCACCTCCAACTTGCCCCTAAGGCAGGTTGAGGTGGTACAGGAGTTGATAAGGGATGCAGCTTACTGCAGCTGCTTGTATGGGCAAGATTATGCCAACTTGCTTGAGTGATTTGACTATATTGTGACCACAGGTCTGCTCCTTTGCAGATCCTGGCAAGCTGGCTGTCAGCTTTGCCAGGCTGAGAGCACTGGGCTCACCGGCCTGCAAGCCTGTACAGTGATGCTTCCAGGTCAATCCAGGCTCTTGCTTCCCAAGTCTGGGAGAGGGAGGCACTTCATCTCGGTCCCTTTCGATCCACGCACTTGTGATGCTTTAAAGCAGGTGTGGTATTCCTGTGATTCTCAGGAGCACAAATTCACCAGAAAATTAATTTTCTGGACTTGCAGAGATCTTTTGATAGGCTTGAAAAGCCCATCAGGCTCCTTGCCCTGTGCAAAGCTGCAGCCTCTGTTGCAGACTCAGCAACCTGGTCCAACTCCTGCGTAATGTGGCTGTGCTGCCCCAGCTGCCTGCTCTGAACCTCCAGCAGAGGCCAGGACTGTCCCTTGCAGATGTGTCCAGCAGGATGGAGTGGGTGGGGTCTTGGTGCTACAGCAACTGCAGTACCACTGGGCAGTGCTAGCCCATCTGTGCATGTTCTGTGCCACCTAGGGAGCTTGGGCAAAGCACACCCAGCCTTGCCAGGGATGATAAAGTAGCTTTCTTTGCTGATCTGTTTCTCCTGTATTTACAGGCACTGGTGTGGTAGCTATTTTTAGGTTAGTTATCACTGATATCAAAGGGAAATGGTGCAGTGTTCCTTAGGTCTGTGAGAAAAAGCTTTTTCAGGGATCATGTTCTGATACCAGACCAGCTAAGTAAGGTCAGAGAGCTGCTATGACAGCAAAGGTGTGGCAGGTGGGAAAAAACAGCTGAAAAGCTACAGGAAAGGAGAGAGGTTTGCAACCTGTGGCAAAGCTGCTTCCAGACCTTAGGATGCAGAACTCTGTAGAATGGAAAAAAAAAAAAAAAAAATGGTATTTAAAGATTCCCTTTTATAGATGACCCAAAATTAACAGTTGGGTATTTGCTCTATTGCAAAATGAGCACATGCTGCTGCTTTTTATGATCAAGTGGCATTTTACAGTCACTTTGCACTGAATAAATAAAGCTGAAGGTGCTGATTAATTAATTAAAAAAAAACAAACAACAAACGTCCAACGTGTTGAACACAGAGAGAAACCTGTGCCTGAAGAAAATCAACAGACTCAGAGGATTCTGGTTGCCTGCCAACATCTTCTACCAACAAACAAACTAAGAATGGGAAGGAGTTTGCAGGAATGGATCTTGCTCAGTGTAATCCAGCTTTTCTCATTCATAAATCAGCAAAACACTGTTGCAACCTCATGGGCTGGTTTCATCTGTTTGTTCTGGGGTGTTTCAGTGTGCTGTGTAGTAGTGGGTGGGCAGATAAAACCAAAGTTGTTGCAGAAGGTCCTTTTTTTTTATTTTTTTTCCTTCCCCAGCTCCAGCACTGTGTTCTGTGTTCAGATTTAGGCTGTCACAAAGCTGCTTGGCTGGAATACAGATCTGTCTGACAGCTGTGCCCATCAGCAGACAACTTCATTAAACCTCATTAAGATGTCATTTCTCTGCCTTGTTTCCCACCTCTTGGCTCTAATTAAAACAGCCTCTCCCTGCATCCCAGGCGGTCCTAATTTTCTCTGGGTACCTTCTGCAAGTTTTCTCCCTTTACGACTTCCATGAGGAAAATCCAGCATCCTAAATACTGTTTACCCAGCCCCTTCAGGAAAGACAACTCTAGACTTTTTCCTGAAGTGTTCCTAGAGCATCCTGCAGAGATCATCACCTCCTCCCCAGGCTGTGAGAGATGGGTGCTGAGACTTTGTTTGCTCTCTCAAACTATCTTTAAGGATGATGATTTTAGGGTTGAAGTAGGTGTGTCTGTGGAGGGTGCCACACTCAGACTGGCTACAGTGCAGTGGTGGGGGTGTTTGATCCATGAGGATACCCTGGTTGGCTGAAGACCAGGTAGTTCTGGGTGCATGGAGCTCCGTGGCCTTTGCCCGGTAGTTTTTGATTTGTGCAGCCCTGGGTTTGCATTTGAGTGTCTAATGGTGTTGGAAAAGCTTTATTGTAAAGGAAGAAGAAGGCTCAAGGAGGGATCTGTTTTTAAGAGGTGGGAAAGTTGCAGAGGTGTAAGGAAGTTCAAAACCTTTATGGATCTCAGGGTTTTGTTGCAACACTTGTGTTTCACCCCCTGGTATTTATGGCCCATTGACACATATCGCATCCATTTTCTAAAGACAAAATAGACTGCAAAAGGAGCCTCCGTGCAGAGGGGTACTGAAATGAAGGCATGGATTTTTAATCCCTGCATCAGCTTTTCCCTGGGAGGGGATGCTGGGCAAGCCCATGAACCACCCCACCAGGGCTGCCCCATCCCCTCCCTGGATGCCTGCAAACCCTGCTCCAGTGCATTTCCAGCCTGCAAGCCCCTGCGTCCTTCCCTGCCTTCTGTTCCCCTTTTCATTACACCCCCTTGTACAGTAAAGCCTCCTGTCACACTGCCATTACTATTATTATTGCAGATTTACTGCACTTGCAGAGTGAAGTGATTGCAGTGACAAGCCCCAGCATTTTTCCCTCCTTCCCCCCGCGACAGCTTGAAATCAAGCCCTTCATTTGCATTTACATGATCTTGCTGTGCAGCTTATGAGATCGGGAGATTTATTTGCTACTTAGCTTGATGTTTGATTACACTCTAAGAAGGCAGTGAGCTACAAAGTGCAGGGATACATCAGAACTGAGCTACTGAGAGCCTCTGGGGGACAGTAACTCAGCATCAGGTTTAGGTAGATGAGAAAGGGAATGCTCAGTGTTTTGAGAGGCAAATTTGATCAGATTTTTGTTTTAAAGGTGGAAGAGAAAAAAAAACCACAACAACTTACTTTTCGCTCACACACACACACACACAAAAAAAAAATGGTTAGGAAAGCAAGAATGCTGATAGAAAAACACACCTGGAAATCTGGATTTGCAGAAGTGCAGAAGAAATCCTTGCAGATGCTGGTGGCTTCTGGGCTGCCTGCCACTAACTGCTTGTAACTCCCACTCCCAAGATTATAACTAATAAGCTGGCAGTTATCTTCAAAGATTTTCATAAACATGAAAGGTCAAAGGAAGTTTTGCTTGATGAAGGACTACAAAATCTGTCTCTGATTTATTAAGCTTCAAAACATGCCACTGACCCTTAATCCTGCTGCAGTAGTGGGGAAACTGAGGCAGGGAACTTCTGTGCCCGTGCAGGACAGCAAAGGGAATGGAGTTAGGGCTGGGGAGAGAAGGGGACTGTTCCTGGTACTCTGTTGTGTTTGGGGTGGGGGACCAAATTCTTAGGGTGACCCAGAACAGTGCCAGAGTCTTCCAGAGAAAAGGGTGATGGTTGGGTGAACTGCTGCTCTTGGAGTCAGGAACAGCAAAACTTGGGGATCTCAGGATTTATTTAACTCCTTTCATTACAAATCCTTCAGAAAGGGTGAAGACATTGACCCAGCATATGCCTACCCATGTGGTCTGCACTAACCTGAGCTCCTGACTGACCCGTGCTGGAGCTTTAGACTTACTAACTCGAAACTTTTGAGTGTTAGGTCTAAATCAGAAAGATTTTCCCCTCTAGAAGCTGCATTTTGCATAATTCTGGCATCAAGGGGTGGGTGGGACATGGCTGTTCCCCTCACTTAGATGAGGCAGAGGGGGTTTGCCCACCCCAGGCCCCAGCCTTTCCCTTCCCATCTTCTCTGCTCATGGTGGGGCCATAACACCAACAACCAAGGGTGAGGCAGCAGGGTCCCCATTTCTAAGGAAAGCCACCTGCTATCTGGTACAGTAGCTTCATGTACAAACTGTTTGTACTCAGCTTTTAGTCTTTAAAATTGCCATGAGATGTGCTATTACAATTAATCATTAAAGGACTTAAGGAAGAGTATACCCCATTACATAAAAGACTCCAGCGATGATCTTTATCCAACTTGTAAAATGGGTAGGCTTGATGTGACTGAATAATTTTCCTCTCATCTGCACAAAATCATGAATGCAAGTCATACTTTGAGCCTGAAGTGAACACTGCGAGACCAGCCTATAATTACCAAAACAGAAAAAAAGAACAGCATTTTCTAATGAATGACAAGCCACTAGGTGGAAATCTAATTTGGTCTAATTAAGCAGCCTTTGTGAGGATTTGTCTTTAGATGAAAAGAGGGAGCCAAAGAGATCTAAATGCAAATGAACTCTATCATTTTGGTTTTAAAGGGCTCGATAGATATGAAAGTATTTGTGTGCACAATACTTTCATTTGTCTGCATGGCTGTATTCACCTTCTAGTTTTCTGTTGAAAATCCTGTTCTCTCCAAAATTCTGGGACTCTGGATACTAGTTGCTCTTTACTGAGGTACAATTAGAGGGACCATTTTAGCAGCAGGGTATTGCAACAGTTAAAATTGCCTTTCTCCATAACAGGGCGGCTTCTTTCTGCTGTTTGAAAATGTTTTTTGGGGAAAAAAATTGCTCCTTGCCATAGAGTCAGATCCCAGGTCTGCTGCTTTCGGTGTGTGGCACCATATAACTCCTGGGTCTTTGGGGGCAGCTGAGCTCCTCCTCAGTGCCTCTGTGTCAGTATGAATTACTTCAGCATTGATAAATCACCAACACCTTGCCCAGTTGTGCTATTTCTGCTGATTCTGCTGACAGTCTCAAGGCTGGGAGCAGGCAGCCCAGGTACAGCCCCAAAGGCTGAAACTCACCGAGGTGTTTGACTGTAATTGAGATGGAAATATTGAAAACGATCTTCTCCTGCTCTATTAAATCTGCCCCTGACGTGAAGATAAATTTGTGTCTGTGTAAGGTTTTGTGCCAGCACTGAAGGTCAAAGAAGCCTACGTGTTCCTGTTGTTGGTGTCACAGCTTGTGAAGTTCATATCAGCCTCTGCTTGCTCACAAGCCCTGGAGAAGCAGCGTGGTCTGTAGTCATGAGCCAAAGCCTCTGGCAGAAAGGATGGGTTATTTGGGCTAAATGGAGGTGAATGCAGTTCACAGCTGCTACTAGACTGAGTTCGTACTTGAGCTGCAATGATCACACACCTCTAGAAGGTGGAACAAACCTGGAAGAGATTTGAGGACAGATAGGTTTGGTACAGCCCATAGTGGCCCTGGAGCAGCTGAATGGAGAGACAACTCTGAGCTCTTGCTCTCCCTATAAGCAACATCAGGGGGAAAATGGAGGTGTGTGTGGATAGATCAGGGTGCAAAAATCAGTGGAATAATTCTGTCTGCAATGTAACATCAGTTCTGGGATTTTGGGGGAGAATTCGGGCAGAATAGTGCGTAACACATTGGCAAAAAAAAAGCCATTTCACCATCTTTGCATTTGACCCTCCAGACAGATGTGGGACCTCCAGAAAGTGGCTGAAGAAAGTGTAATGGTGGTCTCATTTCCCAGAGAATCACAGCCTTGGAGACACCTGCTAGGCTGCAACCCCTAAGGTCACATTCTGCCAGGGAATGCTTTTGCTCAGTGTCTGTTGGCTGCAGTGGGAGCACTGAGGTTTGGCTGAGAGCAGGATGTGGTTAACTTGATGACTGGGAGACAATGCTATCTGAATGTTAAAGAGATGAGGTAATGGTTGTTTTTTTAGAAAGTTTGTCCCCTTCCAGCAGTTATGACCTTTTCTTTGTGCTTCGTCCTTAGTAATATCTGTTCTATAAACCTCCCCATCTGCTACTCCTAGAAAAATCCCCTTATGTTCTAAAAGCCAGATGTTGTCCCAGATTATGTCCAGCACAACTCAATCTAGCAAAGATGCTGTTTACACCATGTAACTTGCTGCTTGGCCCTTCAGCTCCATAGAGGTTATTTTCATGTTTTTCTCTTGAAGTTTTTTGGGTGCTATAGTATGTATTGTTCTACAGAACATCCTAGACTAAATGCTACCAGCTGAGCATCCACAATGGCACCAAAGGAGTTGAATGCAAGTGAGAATTTGACTCTGGGCCTTTTTGAGCAGACTGGATGTGACCACATTCCCTGCATAGCAACATAGTTCCCTGGTGGCACAGACCTCTGATTTCCTAGGGTCAGACTCAGTCCCTGGCTGCAAATGAGATGCTGGCTGCCTTGAGAGCTACTTGCTGTTTCAGAGCAGAATTTGCCTGAAGTCAATACCCCTGTGGTACCTACTAGAACAAAATATTCAAGTATTTCAGACTAACAGACAACTCGTTAAATTTGGGCACACCTCTGGTTCAGGAATCTCTTGGCTTTCAGTCAAGGAAGAACTTTAATCTCTGAGCAGAGATGAAAGAACTTACCAACTTCAGTCACCTCATGTACAGAGTAATCTCCATTTTCATTAGAGAACAGATAAAAGTTTTTGCTGTTAAAAAAGGATGCTGTTTCTTTAATGTAATAAAACCTCAGCAGGACAGAATGTCTTTACTAGACTATCCCCCACTATTCCCACAAGAAATCAAATATAATCCTATTTAAGAAGCTTTAAATAATTTTGAGCTTTCATATTGACTTATTAAAATGCAGCTTAAAAAACGCCTTCCTTGCAATCCTTTTACAAGGGTCAGGGATATAAAATTTGAAGAAATATGATTAGTAGATCAGTTGGAAAGATATATGCTGCAGCTTCCAATTTTATTATTTAAAATGCCCTTTTAGAAGAAAAGGTGATTCTGTAAAAGTGGCATCACCTGAAAGAATCTGGTCCCAGGGTTCCCTGCACTAGAGCTCCTGCATTCAGCACCCAACACCAGGTTCTCCTTAGAATCATAGAATCATAGAATTGGCTGGGTTGGAAGGGACCTCAGAGACCATCAAGTCCAACCCTTGATCCACTCCCCCCGTGGTTCCCAGCCCATGGCACTGAGTGCCACATCCAGTCTCTTTTTAAATATCTCCAGGGATGGAGAATCCACCACTTCCCTGGGCAGCCCATTCCAATGCCTGATCACCCTCTCCATAAAGAAATTCTTTCTAATATCCAACCTAAACCTCCCCTGGCACAACTTGAGACCGTGTCCTCTTGTCTTGCTGAGAGGTGCCTGGGAAAAGAGACCAACCCCCCCCTGGCTCCAACCTCCTTTCAGGGAGTTGTAGAGAGTGATGAGGTCTCCCCTGAGCCTCCTCTTCTCCAGGCTGAACAGCCCCAGCTCCCTCAGCCTCTCCTCATAGGATCTGTGCTCCAGTCCCTTCACCAGCCTGGTTGCCCTCCTTTGGACCTGCTCCAGCACCTCAATCTCCTTCCTGACCTGAGGGGCCCAGAACTGGACACAGGACTCAAGGTGTGGCCTCACCAGGACTGAGTACAGGGGCAGAATCACCTCCTTGGGGCTCCTGTGCCTGCTCTCTAGAGTGAAGCATCTTAGCCAAGCAACAGCTTCCACACACTACAGTACTCTGAGGGCTCCAGGCAGGAATTTCCTTCCAACATCTGACCATGTTCACTCCTATTGACTTGGGAAGAACTGGGATTGTAACCAAGAGCATTTTAGGGCACATTGCTAGAAAAATTAACTGGAAGGTGCTGAGCAGAGAAAACTGAGTCAGTTATAAGTTGTCCTGAGCATCCCTTCTGCAGTTCTCCTGGGATTATCAGGTTGTAGGGATGTAAATGATGAGACAAATTGACCCCCGCTCCTTTAGTAGATTAAATACAGGGAAGACCCAAATTGTGCTGTCAGTTAGACAGAACTCCCATTAAGCACAGAGGTTCTTGTGCTAATGGAAGAATCTGCCCGAATCATTTGCTCTGTCCTACAGCAAAATGTATTCAACATGCTGAAATTTAACTGCAAAACCCAGCGAGCAAAATCACACCCTGCCCATTACACTCACAGCCACTTACTGTGAAATCCTAATGTGTCAGACTTACCTGGGAAATAAGGGAACTAATAACTTTACTCCTGCCTAGGGCTGGACTTTGGTCAAGGCTGTCAAGGCTTCTATGATTTTCATGTGCTTTTGAAAAAAAACATCCATGATTTTGACACGTCGGGACTTCGGTGTGAGTGAGCAGGGAGCTCTAAGAGATGAACTTCCTCGAGAGCTGCAGTGCTCAACCTTGGGCTCTCTGCTAGACAAACACCAAAGGATCCTGAGCCCACGGGTGCTTTGGTGTCTCCACATGAACTCAATAGAAGCCAACTGTGATTGACTGCTGGCAGGATCTTGCCCAGAGTTTTCTCCTGTTGCAGAAAAACAGTGACACCAAAGCTAAGAGCAGCAAACACTGGAGAGAGCCTTGGTCCCCCAAGGAGCTGTCATGAGTTTTTTCCCTGCCCTTCCTGCCTGGTTTTCTATTTATGACCATAATTGTGAAACTGGACTGAAAAAGCACTGGGAAGTCGCTGCCAAATTAATGGTTAAAAATTATTATTGCCTATGGGTTGATCGTATTAATGGTTCTAAAAACACGGCAAAAGTTACCTGGCTTACAAATTAATGCTCATTATCTTTGCAAGATGTATATATATATTTCTTAAACTCCCCATGAACCTGTGTCTGACTCCCTCATTGCTTTTGCCACCAAATTTTCTCCATACAATTTTGGCTCTGCTTTGTTCTATTGTTTTTCTCTCCAGTCCTGTATTTTTTTGAAAGGCTTGAACATAAGGGGTCCAATACTGCTCAGGTGACATACACAAGTAGCCCAATTGCTTTCAAAGGGGCAACCTTGTGAGGTAAGCAAGAGTTGGCTTGAAAAAGTCACTTCATAATTGCATCAAATTTGCTAAATCAGATGTTTTGCACGCTTAAGAATTCTCTATGTTCCCTTGGTGCTCAGCCATTACAAAAGGCTCCTACTCTGCTGGAGTTTCTGACCCATATTTTCCCTGCTGCAGTCCAAATTTGGATGCTAAAAGGTAAAGGCAAAAAAAAAAAAAAAAAAAAAATCTGTCTCATCACATCTCTCCCAACCCCTGTTCAGCTGCTGTGGTATTTTCCTTCATTATGCTGCTGCCTCAGACTGTAAACCTCTCTAATTTCCTACATCGCAGCTATTTATTTAAATGCTAACTCGCATTATGAAGTGATAATCCACAAGCGCAGGAGATAATTTATGAAGCATTTAAATTAAGAGGAGCAGCTAATTGGGAGCATGTGTCTTATAAGCCTTGCTAACACCAGAAAACTACAAATTAGGGAGAAAATGGAAGATATTTTTATCTTGCTTTTTCTTTTGTAATGCACTGAGGAAAAATATTACCATACATCAGACACACACACACACACTGAGGTTCACAGAAGTCTTCATTTCTGTTGTTCACTTCATAGTTGGTCTAACACACAATGCTCTCGTTATTACAAATTCCTCATTATAACACACAATATAATCTTTGCTCTCAGAGAAGGTGGAACAAGGTGGGGTTTTTCTGTCTCCAAATAAAGTGGAATAAATTTTTCAAGAAAGGTCCCCTTCTCAGCTATCTGCATTAATTTAAAAGAGCAAAGACTCCCTTGTTATATGGGGATGTTAAAGTGCATTTAATTTAGGACTGCATCGTGCTGGAAGAGTTTTATAGGTTTTTGTTGAAATGCGAATGAGCATAAATGCCTGTGAATAAGGGAAGAGCAAATGTGCTGTGGCCTTGGGGCTGGAGAGAATGTATTTCAGATGCTTTGTTCTGGTTTTGGCACCAAAGTAATGAACTTTGATTTCACTGCAGCTTTGTGGTGGTTTATTCATAATGTTGGCCTGAATCTGAACATCAGTTTGCCCCATGATGTGCAGCTCCTGGGATGCAGCTGTGTGATGGAGATGCCTCACTGAATCCTGCTGGGATGGGCTGTTGGGAGAGTTGTGACACCCGGGCCAAGATAATAGCACTGGGGGAGGTGGTGACCATTCCCTGCTTGAAGTTCCCAACCATGCACCAGATCCCCTGGGGTTGATATTGGAGGCTGTTGCCTTGAAGATATGATGCTGGGTGTCCTCAGGAGACACCTGATTTAGCCTGAGAGAATAATGCCCCTTTGGTGGTTTTTTTGGGTGTTGGTGCTTGATCAGAGGAAACACTGGGGTGCTCTCCTGTAGGAGGTTTCTCTGCACTCCCCCAAGAGTACCCTGGTCACCCAGAGGACTGCACTAACACAGTCCAGAGGGAACTCATGGTGTGTGCAGAGCAGTGTCTATAGGGTAACTTCCAGCACAGCTGTGTGAGATCTGTAGTTAGGATCCTCCTTTACTAGGCAACCAATTCTTGCGGGTCCCTTGAGTGGTTACTCAAGACAGATGCAGTGTTAGAATAAAATATTGTGCACCAGCCCTGCCTGGCAGGGTGCTTGGGAGCCCTCCTTGCACGGAGGATGCTCTGCAGGTGTGTGTGTGTGTGTGTGTGTGGATTGAGCCCTGCCCGTGAGTGCACGTGTGTGCACTGCATGTCTAGAAAATGCCTCACTTTAATCTTTGCAGTCCTGTTCCTGCTCTTACAAATCTCCCTTTACATATATCCTGTCAGAAGCAGTCAGCAAACAGGCACTGGCATTATTGGAGTTGCTCCTCGATTTGAAGGAAACTATAAATCTGAAACTTCAATCATATCTTTATGATCATTCAGCAAACAGAGATGGAGGATTTATTCAACATGGGATAGCAAAGGGGAAGCTGCAGGGGGTTATTGCAGGAGATATTGGTTTAGCTAAGGCAGAACTGCTCCCTAGGGCCTCTCTAAGGCCCAGCCAATGAACAATGGCACCAATGACAATAACAAGGCAATTATGGGGAAGAGGGTGAGGAGGGGGTAATGCTTTGTTAAAGATAGAGGTAAGATTCCAGCATGGTGTCTCTTTTGTGTGCTTTTGAAACTAAAGGATGGTGTGTCTGCCTGGGGTGGTCTTATTAGGAGCTGGTGATCCTAAAACCACTGCAAGTGCTTAGAAGAGCCTGCAGCTTGTGTAGAGTTTTGCTGCTCTTAGGAGGTTATGAAGATTTCCTCCCTCATTAAATAGGCTTGGCAATAGTTTTCTCTATTGTGGCAGTGGCCACAGTGTGGTGCCATGAATGCCACAGCAGCACTTCCACCAGCCTGGCCTGGAAAGGAAGGGCTTCTTCCTTTTGAGAGTGCTTGGTGACCTGGTGGCCAGCCTTACACTGCTCCCAGCTCTGTATTTTAGGGAATTTTTTTAAGTAGCCATAGCCAATTTGTGAAACTTTCAAAAGAAAATTGAGCCAAACCTTTAGATTTCAAATGTTAAAAGACTTCTGAACACCACCAGTGTCAGTCAAGTTACACCCTGACAGAACTGAGCCAGGAGTAGAGACAAATGCTCATCTCTTAGTTTTATGCTGATTAATGCATTAATGCATCTCCCCGGGGGGCAGGGGGGATGCAAACGGGCTGATACCCCGGGGTCAGCCCTGACCACCGGCCTCCAGCCACAGTCACCCAAACGCAAAACGGGAACGCAAAAGCTTCGGCACAAAGGGGTGGAAATGGAGCTGGATCCTGCCAATGGCTGGTGCTCGCATGAAATTTGCATTTTTTCAGGGTGCGGCAGAGCCGAACGCCTCGTTTGAAGAAGATGGCGATGGTGCCAGAGCCGGGCGCCAAGTGATCCATCCCCGCCTCCCTCCCCTCCTTAGAGCAATTTTTCCTCCCCCTTTTCCTTGCGAGCCCCCCGAGCAGTTTGGAGTTTTTGCCGGCAGAAGAAGGTTGAAATATTGCAGCGGGGGTAGAGGCAGCGCTCCCCGCGGCCCTGCCCCTGATGGCACGGATGCAGACATAAAATAACCCAGCCCCATCAGTAACCTGTCGCCAAAGCCCTGCTACGAGGTGAGAGTTTTCCTCCCTGCCGTGGCTGTTAGCTGCAATGTATTTCTCCCTGCACTAAGCACCGTCTTTCCCAGAGCTGCATTACAATGATTTATAAACCCCATTTCTGGGGAAAACTAATAGATCAAAGGGAGGAGAAGGGAAAGGAGACATGAGCAGCTGGAAGAAGATATTGAAGCATGAAAGAAAAAACAGAAATGAAAAAGTAGTTTGTGGCACTAGTGAGTTGTTCTGTGCTGCACTTCTGTTACTGAAAAATAATAGAGGGAATCTGTATTTTAATCCATTATTTTTAAAGCGACATTCAAGTAATCTGAGAAGCTCTTCCCAAAGCTAGCTTGCTTTTGTGTGTTTGTGGAGCTCTTAGAGAAACAAACACTTATTTTGCTGTTTAGCCTTTTCCTGTCTATTCCTGTGTCACTTTTAGACTTTCCATGTTTTAAGCAGCATCTGGATTTTCTAACAGAGTAGCAGAAAGCATCACATGGAGGATCGATGCTCAGCTGGACCTGAGCCTGGAATGTGCTTGCTCCTGTGGTGGGACTTGGTCAGGTTTTACAAAGGGACATCTTGGGCTGAGACCAGAGTGTCCACTGAGGTGCTCAGAGTGGCCACTGAGGTGCTCTGCCTTTGCTTCTGTTTCCTTTCCTGCACAGCAAGGCTGAGTGGACAAGATTTGTCATGTAATGCTCAGTGTCAGTCAAGTTACACCCTGACAGAACTGAGCCAGGAGCAGAGACAAATGCTCATCTCTTAGTTTTACGCTGATTAATGCATTAGTGTTTGTAAGAGCTTTGGAGACAAGCAGCTAATTGGGCTCTTGCGTGTGTTCTGCTTGTCTGCTTCAGCCACCAGACATCCCTGACTTCAAACACAGGAGAATTATTAGGAAAATAACCATAATCCTTGTGCAGTACTTCTTATATTCAGCGGGCTGCACAAACCTTCTATCTACAATTTCCCCACACAGTGCATATGTGAGTGCAAACGTTACACACAGCAGATTAAATGCATCAAACAGGACAAACAGCAGATTTGGTGGAAAACAGTCATCTGTGGCAAGACTGCAGGGGCTTTTCTAAGAGACTGTAAAGAGCCATGAGATGGAAGCTGATGAATTATCCCTAGGCATGTTCCAAACTTGTCTGAGGTTTGCAGGTTTCCATTCAAACTATTCTCCCTACATTCCTGTTGTTTGTCTTGTTTAGATTTTCACTCTCTCTGCTGCCAGTGAACGCTGCAGCATCGTGTTAACTTCAGGCTGGCTGCTTTACCTTGGTTCCTGATTTCTGTTGCATCCTTTGGTGTTGGTAAAAGAGTGTTCCTGAGGGAACACAGGTGCAGGGAGATATTCACGGCCATGTATAATTGATACTTCTCACAGACAATGCAGGAAGGAAGCATGTGTTGAATGTGCTCTTCCTGTACCTGCTCTGCACAAGGGATGTCTGTGCTTGTCCATGGCCAAGAGCAGTGAGGGCTGTGAAGCAGTGAATTTTCCTTCTGGTGCCTTGATACAACATGGCCTGGACAAGATGTGTCTGGGATGGCTTTCAGGAGTAAGCAGCCCTAATGTGGTCTGCTTTCAACTGTGTTTCATAACTACTGATAAGTGAGCCAAACATTGCCATGTGCAAGATCAACACCTGCCCTTCAGTCAGTCTGAGCTCACCAACATCCTCCCAGCCGAGCCTGGCTTAAAGCTCAGGGCTCTGATTAGTAAGAGTTGAGTGAGTTAAAAAGAAAATACCACTTTTATTTTGCCTGTGGCCTATGTGATGCAGTCTAACACCCTCTTCAAAATGCTTCCAGCCAGAGAGGTGATCTTGCATGTGATCTTCATCCCTCCCTGAGCAAATACTGCTCTGTGAGTCATGAATCTGGAGCTGGTGTCATGGCTGGTGCCCGGCCCAGTGGCACTCCAGGCAGCTGCAGAGACCCTGTGATTTTCCCTGCATGGATCCTGCTTACTGCTGACCACAAGCAGGTGCTTCTTGCACACCCCTTGCATTGGTAGCTGCTGACTGCATCCCTTATTAAAAAAGGCAGAAAAAGCTGTCCGTGCTCTAATAGCTATTGTAACCCTCCTAAAACTATGACAACATCTTTCTTCTGACTCCCTATGGCCCAGACAGTCTTTACTCTTCCTCTGTTTCCCATCTGCAGAGAGAGCTCACAGGATGAAAGACAGCTAGGAAGGTAGGGAGAGCTGAATGTGGACTAAGAGCTGCCAGAGGAATATGAAAGGAGAATTTTGCCCTATAAGCTTTAATAAGGTGGTGGGTTAAGAGAAATGCAGCTAGGAAGAAAAATGGGGAATGTTCTTGCTCCAAATGGGCACTGCTTCAGTTTGTAAAAGCACCAGGGATTCCCCATGTGGCTTAATTTATTATTTTCCCACTCGTTAAATGCCAAAACAATAAAGCAAAATCTATTGTTAGCTTTAAAATGCAGGTGATTTGCATATGGCTGTGATAGTCCTACTGCTGCCTTCATTTAAACTCAGTAAGCCAAGGTACCTTTAAAAATTATGACTTGTTTTACATTTAATATACTGAACTATGTTAACATAATATTAAGGGGCTGACTTCACAGCTTAATTGCTGTTCAGGTAGAAAGCTGCTTTAGCAGCAGCCTGATGGTAGGGCTTCTGGAATAGCTGCCTGCACAAAGGGGCTGGGACCTGCTCCTTCCCTGCCCTGATGCTCCCCCCAAGAGCACCCTGGAAACCCAGAGTCATTTTTGCCCCACTCTTGGTTTACTCACTCGTGCTGGGAAGTATTTGGTGCCCTCTGCAGAGAGGAGCCTCAGCAGTACAAGCAGGAGGTAACTGTGCCTGCACCAGGGAGTCTTAGAAAACCAGGTGTGGGGTTTTTTTCCCCTGTTCAATAAATTTTGCTGATGGGAATACACCACTTTCTGAGCTGAATATCTACTGTGCTTCTCATCCTGAGGTCTCCAAGGTTGCTGTAGTGATACTGTGCAATTCTGGTGTTAATGTACCTTCTCCTTTTCCTTCCTTCCTTCTCTGACCCTTGCACGTGCCAAGCTGAATGAAAAGAGGGCAGGGGTTGGAAATGGGAATAAGAAAAGCTTCTCCTGAAGCTCTCAACCTCTCCTTGGATTCAGAGGCCCTGTGACAGTATTTTGGTCCATGAGGTTGGCTGAAGCTGCAAGCTGGAGCTTGGCAAGGGTGAATTGCTGCCTGTTGCTTCTGTACTTTGGGCACTCTGGGCCAGCAGTTGGTGACAGGGCATCACCTGGATGGAGGGAGCATCTGCAAGGGGCTGACTCAGGCTTGATCCCCAAACCTCCAGTAGTAAAGTGGGACATGGTGCTGCCCTTCCTGTCCACTGTGTCAGAAATATAATTAATATCCAAAGACTGCCCCCAGATGTGTCCAAAGTAAGAGGGCCTGGTAGGCTTTCCAGGAGCTGGAGAGGTATCCAAGCATTACCAGCTGCCTACATCCATGTGTCTCTGACTTCCACGCAAGGCTCCCATTTGGGAGCCCTGGACTCCTTAAAAAAATCTGTTTTTTTTTTTCTCAGTTAAAAAAGCATCTTGACTGACAGAGATCTACATCATGTTCTAGCCCTCTATGGTTTAAAAGAGGGAAGTTATAGGCCCCTGAAACTTGAGGTTTATAATAGGAGCACTGGCAAACCCTTAACTACAGAGGAGCTACCAGGCGTTGCAACAATAATTGGGAAGGGAGGGAAAAAAAAATCACAGTGTGTTTTTCAGTGCTTAGCTAAGAAATACAACAAGAGAGTTTATTGCTTGCAAAACACAGCTGCACTGCCTCAAATTGGATGGAAAAACGAACCCTGATAATTTATTACACCCCTAAAGTCACAAGAATGTACCCATAAATTACTTTTTTGGAGGGGGAGGGAAGTGGTACCACTGTAGTCCGTTCTGCACACCCTACTTATTAGTATCATAATTTATTATTATTATGCCCTGCTGCAAATAGAGAGGCAGATAAAACTCAAATCTATTAAAACAACCGCTCCACTTTCTCTGAGCCACTGAGGGACACCATTCCAAAGGAAATGAGATAAATTACTAAGACAAATGTATGAGTCTTGCATTACGGCACGTAGCTTGTATATATGCAAGAGCAGGAGGATAATTCAAGCAAAAAAAGAGTCGTGTTAAGTTTTACCATTCAGGATCCAACACAGAGGGACTGGCATAATAGCAAGTGGTCAATTAAATATTTCTAATGTATAGATTTTTTTCCTCCCCTGAAGATCCTATCTGTTAACTTGGAATGAATATGTAACACTGAAATAACTGCTTTGCTTCTATTGTAAATGGTCTTGGATCAGCATCTATTTAAAAATACTCTTTACCCAGCTGTTGTGAGGAGGTAAGCACTATAATGTGAAGCCTGAAAATTATACTGATAGAATATATCTAGCCATACATACCCAAGTGGTGCTGATTAATTGCAAAGCTGATTTGAATTTCAGGTTGGTGAAAGACACTGCTTTGCAGCCCCAGAAGGGCCAAGTTGGCAGAGCCAGAAGTGCAGTTATAAAGTTTCACCCACATGCCTCTGCTAATGGGTTTCAGATAAGTAAACAGGAATTTTGTAGTATTTTTCCTCCTCTTCATTTCCTTCTGGGGTGCTTAGCTAGACCAGCAGTTTGTAATGCTGTCCTGCCCTTCTCTTCCACACGGATGGATTAGCAGAAATGATAATTGTACTGGGATGTTATTGCTTGTTGCCCTCTCCAGGACATGGGTCAAAGCCTGTTTGGTTATTGCAAAGTCAGGATGAGTTTGGTGCTCTTGGCCATAGTGACTGGGCTACAATAGTGACTCTGAAGGCTGCTGAACCAAAATGAGTTTGGGTACAATAACTACCAGCCCTAAGGATAAACCTAGAAGCAATCTTCTTTCTACACAACCAATTTGTGGGGTTTAGTTTTACTTTTTTTTTTAAAAAGGATGCATATGTGGTAAAAGTTCATACTGGACTTCTCTGAGCAATGTAAGAGTTGTGGAGGTTTAGTTGGCTTCACTTTTATGAATGCTGGGGCTTCTCAAAGCAGAGTACATGAGACACAAAGCCAGGGAAACCTCAACAGTCCACAAAGCAAACAAACTTAATGAGAAGAAAAGAGTCAGCAATCATTTCATCTTTTCCACAAAGCTGCTGCTCAGGTTGGGAAAACAACATCCAGGCCATGCTGTGAGACACTGAGACTTTGTGCTCTTGCTGCAGAGGGTGGGGGAAGAAGAGAGATTGTCAAAGGGAGGAAATGAGGCCACCTCCTCACTGTCAGACTGCAGATTTTCCCATCTGCAGGCTGCTGGTGGCCTGACTCAATCTCCACATCAGATTTTTACTTCTACACTCCTGCATACTTGTGGAACTGTGTGTGTGTGTCTATATTCTCTCTGGAATGATTCTCTGCACCCTTTTTTTATTCCATGTCTTGGGCTTTTTGTGTGTGTGTGTCTGGATCAACTTCATGTTGATGGCTGTGGTACTTGGAGTGAGAAAATGGAAAGTAAATTAAATTATTTACTTTCTGGGCTAAAAGGTACGGGAAGTACATTCATAAAGCTGTATTTAACATTGCTTCAGGTTTAGCCTTGGGTATTTGCTCCTGCAATGTATCTCTTCAATTGTTTATGTAAGGACATGAGGGAAGGGAAGGCAGGAACTTGTTCGCCCTTCATTTGAATGTCACTTGCCAAATCCAGCAATTTTAGAGTTTTCTTTCTGGGCCTTTGTTCAGATGTTAGACACCAAAGCTCCCAGGGTAAGCTGAATTTTCACTCTCCAAATGCTACAAGCTGTGCTTTTTAAGAGTATTTCCTCTGGGTGTGGCATACTTTATACTGTGTAAAACACACGTATATGTTGTCTGTTGCTGCTGGTCACAACAATTGTATTTTCACTTCTTGCTGCTTTCTGCATGACAGGTGATGTTGTGTAGCTCTTGTCCAAGCTTGGCTAGGATTTTTGAGAGCTAAAAGAAGTGCTCTGTGTACTGAGAGGCAGGACTTGACAGCCTGGCACCCCTAAACTGGGGACATCTCTGACCCTAGACTGTAGATGGGGAGGGCTGAAGAGGTCAGCTGGGAATGTGGAAAGGTTGATCTCAGTGACTCAAAACAAACAGGAACAGGACATATGTTCCTGTTGAAGCTAAGTTTCCAGGCCTGTATTTCCTCTTCAAAAGGGAAGAGGATGATAGGAGCCTAAGTTGAACAAGGATAGTGAAATTTAAAAGTATTATGGCACACATACATTTAATATTACATCACATGTAAGGGAGCAAGCACATATGATCGCAATATTACAAGATTAATATAGGTCCTCTGACATTAAATTTAGTGCCTTGTGATTGATGATCCTTTGTTTGCAGGTTTTCTTTTGTGTATGTATTATTTCAGTAGGATAAGCATCGTACCAGCTGGAAGAAACATACAACTTTTTTATTTTTCTAGCATGTAATTTCTGTTTGATTCACAGCTAATAAATAGGTCATCTTGTACTTTCGAAATGCCAACACGCAGTAATTCAGTGAAATAGAGACTCTACATTAAAAAGCTGTCAACCTCAGTGCAATTTTCCTGCACCCTACGCTCTGGAAAGATACCTTGTCACTCATGGTTCAGCTCTGTTTTCCTGAAATATCTCTTCTTCTGCATAAATAATGAATATAGTTGCATGAAAATACCTGGCACGACGTTTGTTTTCCTCTCACTCTAAGGAGCTGCAGTATAGCCTCTGTATTTATTGGTTGATCTTCCCAGCAAATCTTACAGAAATCAGAGGTGTGGTAATAGGGTGGCCCCCTCCCAGCACCAGGCAGGTGCTAACCCCATCCTGCCCACCTGCCTCAGCTCAGGCAAATGCTGCCTCCAAAAAAACAACCAAAACAAAAAAAACCCAAAAAACAACCAAACAAAGAAAGCAACAAAATAACCCCCTTTGCTATTTAGTACTTCTCTAGCTGTAAAGGCCACATGATAGGGAATAATTTAAAACACTCATTTTCCATTGCTTCCCATTTCTAACGCACTCTGTGGGTCTTGCACAGGGGAAGGTATTGGGGCTGAAGCAGATCCCAATTAGGAGTTTGAAAACTTAATTCTGCTCTTTAAAAAAAGCTAGATATCCAAACTATCAGACTCCATAGCCTGTCTTCTGCTTCATATGATCCAAAATGCACAGTTCACTTTTCTATGGGTTTGTTCCCCTAGCCCAGCAGAGGTGACACAAAGATGGCAAAGCCTGGCTCTGCACCTCTGATTTCAGCAGCAAACTGGTGGAGTTGGGCTGCTGTGGCATTGCTGTCTGTGACAGGGAACAGAAGGCAGCCCTGTTTGCTCACAGACTTGAGGCCAGAAGGAGACCTGTGATTTTCTAGTCTGATCTGAACAATCCTGATGCAGTTGAGGGATCTCTCTTTCAGAGACAATTTTCAGATGCAATGCAGGGAAACGTCTGCAGTGCCAGTTCCAAAATCTGAGTCCTTGAAACCCACCATCACAGTCCACAGACAACATTTCAAGGCAAAGATTCCACCCTGCAGATATTACTGACTGCCTGGTTTCCCCTGACCCTCGGTTTGATAACGTGGTGTAGAGCAGGGGCAGTGCTGCTCAGCACTGGATGGGCTCCAAACACGACAATTTTGATGGTGTCTTTGGTGCTTTTGAGATGATAGAAATTTGAAACCTGCAAGATATTAACTCTATAAAAATGGGAAAAGTGAGGTGTGCTAACCCCCTGTGAACCAGGTTTTACAGAGGATAAAGCTGCTGAATCCTCACAGTGAGGTCCAAAAGTAATTTAAATCTCTTTCCCTCTGTCCTTGCTCCCAATTTGCCCATCCCAGTTGGTTAGATGCATCAGCTGAGAAGGAAAGTTAGAGAGTGACACTAATAAGGATAGCTGAGATGTACTAAGAGTATTAAAAGGTTAGGTCATGGTGTGTTCTATTAAACAGAATATTAATTGAATTCTTGACATCTGAGGCGAACTGTGACATGCTCAGGGGATAAATATTGCATTTAACAGAGCATCATGACCTAAAGCTCTAAATACTATTGACCATCAGTGCCAATCCTTCCCAATAGATCTTGGGGTCCTTGGGGCCTCAGTCCTTGGGGTGTGAGCGCTCCCTTGGAGTTCTGGAAGCTTGAGTTTAAAAAACAGATTTTGCATTTCTTGTTTCTCTTCTCAGTTAAGTCCAAAATTGCTTCTTCCATCTCATGGCTATGCTCAGTCTCTGACTTTAGTTACAGACCTTACTATATAGCTAGAAATGCATGTTTCAGATGCCATGCATTACAAGCCTATTTGGCATGGTAGAAGAAAGGTTGAAAGACAATTTCTCCATCTCCATCCCCACACCATAAAGGAGATTAAAACATTAAAAAGACCAATTAAAAGTAGGCAATCTCGTGGCAGCATTTTCATTAACCCTCCCCAGTTCTTCTTTCTGTCTCATTAGTCATCACAGGGAGAGGAAGGATCATTTTAATTAGCAGCATTGTAAAGCTTTATTTAAGGCAACTGCCCCTCCTGCTGCTCTCTGGATTACCCTGCTGGCTTATAAATACAATACCAAATCATTAAGAGCCCAAAACAACACCACTGAAGGGTTTGGAAGAAAGAAGATCCACTATGGTCAATGTTTAGGGCTCTTTAACAATGTCCTTTCTCCTTATTCAGGCATAATTCAAGCGTAATATTGGGCTTTATAAAACAACTCAATATCCTCTCACAGCAAAGCCCTTTCTAGCTGAGGATACCATGTGTTCAACTTTCTTCCCCTTTGTTTTCAAGGCGGTGAAAGCACAGAACCACGTCTGATAGGATAGACATGGTAGATAGGATCACAGATTTCCTAGCATCCCAATTTAGAATTACTTGTTAAATTCCTGAATTAAAGGGACTGCTGCACACTAAGGAGCCTTGCAGGAGGGAGGTGAGCAATGAGACCCCAACTGGGAGAGGCTGCTGGAGCAAACTCACCCTGGCTTCAGCTGGAGCACTGAGCAGAAGGTGGAGAGAATATTGGCTTTTTAAACGATGTGCATGTTCCTCAAGAAAGCTTTAAAAATGACTAGGTGTAAGTGGCTTTACCTACATGAACTACTGATTAAGTAATAACAAAAAGGAAGACTGTAATTATGTATTACTGAAAGATTAATGTATTGCTACACAGAGCCCATCTCATATTAAGTCAAGACCTGTATCTGTGGAGGTCTGCAGGGAAAGGGGATGTCTTTTATGGGAGTAAATGCAACAAATGTAAGTGAATTGGAAATAAGTAAAATATTTCCACTTAAAAAAAAAAAGAGGGGAACCAGCAGAGTTCCAGTTTGCTGGACCCCCTCTCAGCTCCTTTCTGGTCACAGACTGCAGTTACTGTCCTTAAATGTTTGTCTTCCAAACAGGGGCCACTGCAGTGCCAGTGCCAGAGAAGGAGAGCTGCAGCTTCAAGGGGTATCAGTGTCTGGAGATCATGGATTCTAAACTCCCTTAAAACCAGACAGTGAGGAATAGTCTGAGTAACAGTAATTGTGAAAGTTTATATAGGAGTTGTTTTGTTTTCCATTTATAGCTGCACTGTATTTTTCTTATAATACATTTTTAATGACTTATAAGGCCTAGTTATTTATTCTCCTGAAGCCAAATATTTTCTCACCCTGATAATGCAAACAATGGAGCTTTGCACTGAAAAGCTACATGGGAGATGGTTGGAGCTGCTCCCTGCCTGGGCAGGAGGCTGGGGGGAGGCTGCTCAGCTCCCCGGAGCCCCAAGGCACCCAAGGAACTGATGCAGTGGGTGCCCCAGGCATGCAGCTCCCTGCTGCCTCTCTGCAGAGGGACTTGCCTGTGGAGGTCCCTCCCTGGGCCAGAATGTTTCCAAGTTACTAATTATTCCATCTGTAGGCAAGGGAGTTTCTTTTTCTGGTTCTTTTGCTCTGTATTTCCTGACCTAACATCGACTTCAGTTAAAAAAAACCCAAACCACCCCCAAACCTTCAGTAACCCCATCCATCTGTGTGTTGAAAAGTCAAGTAGTGTGAACAACAGACCAAAAGAAGGCAGGAGATTTTGAAATGACAAGTTTTTGCATGAAATATAATTAAGCTGCTAAACCAGCACCCATCCTTAAACACAAAATGCTGATTGCCTTCTGATGAGTCTAACCAGAATGGTATTAACTTTACTCTTTTTTTCTAAATTATTATACACGCAATATTTTCTTTCGACTGTTCTCTATATTTAGATTAATAACTATGTAATCACTTCATTAGTTTATTTAGATTATGTTATTTTAGAAAATTATTGTTTGGATCAACCTTGTCCTTCCCATCTCTCTGTACCTTCCCAGAATTAAGTAATATCTGAGGAAACCAATTAATTGCAACTCGACCGCTGTAATGGGGTCTGCTCTACAATGTGCCAATGTCTAATGGAGTTTTAATTTCCCCATGGTAAGTCAACATTTGCTTAAAGAGAGAAGGCTGTCAGAGCAAACCACTGCCTGAGACACACACACAGCTTCTTACAAGTCTGTGGGGCTGAACAGGCACGTGGGGGCTTCTCTTGGTGGGGGTAAACCTCACAGAGGGTCAGAGCTGGGGCAGCAAAGAGCATCCCAAATCCCACTGCTGGCTGAGGCTTCCTGATGGCTTGCAGAACACAGAGGATATGCAGTCCTACATGGCTCTCAGGCTGCACTTCCCAAACATTCCAGACGTCCTGGGTGCTACAATGAACTTGTCACCCAGTGAAGGTTTGGCCTTTTTCCAGTGCATGTTAGACAGTGGTTATTTAACTGTCCTGGGTTGCACCATGGAAGTCCTTGTGGCCCCGCAGCCCATTGTGGTGTGGGGCTGCCAAACCCAAAAATCTCACCCCTGAGGAATCTGCTGTACCCACAGAACTCATGACACCCCGGGGGCAGCAGAATTTGCAATGAGATTTTTTTTTCCCCCCCATTAATTGGATTGTTCAGAGTGTTGAGTAGTGCCAGAAGTTACATTTGGGATTCTGGAGGCAGGGGAGGCATCCAGAGCTCTTGGAAATTCCACCCAACCCTCTCCTGCTCAGGGCTGGGGCATCTTTACAAACCTCAGCCTACCTGTGGTTGGCTAATGGCTGTTTTGCTTGGCAAATGCTGACAAACTTCTGAAGTCACTCTGCCTTTCCCAAGGTTCTGACAGCTTAAAAGGTTTGAAACAAAGCTGCGTTATGATGCAACCAATTTCAGCAGCATCTGATTAACAAAAAGGAGGCCACAGCTACCTGACAGCAGCTGGTGGTTATTTTTTATTTCTAAAACAAACTGACGGCCTCAAACATTCATACATGTATTTCTTTTTGTGTTTAAATGTCTCATTTCCAGGGTTGTTTTTTATTTTTTTGTTTTTGGTGTTTTGTTGGTTTTTTTTTTGGATAGTGCAGGGAAATAAAGTTTTGCAATTCTTCTTCTCATAATAAGTCTGTCCAAAAATGATGTTGCTCGTTGTGTTGAAAGATGGTTTCATTTTCTACTCAAAATTGGTATGAAAAATTTGCCTTGCCAAATGAACATTGTATACTGAACTTGTCAAATCCTCTCTCCTGACACAAATAAAAGATAACATTGGGTGGCAGCATGTAAAACAGCACTGACAAGACAGCTAGGATGGAAGCAAAGAAATGCATATTTTTCTCTTTCTGCCTTTCTGAGGAGGGTAAGGGAAAGATCCAGGTGAGAGAATGCTGGCATGTTACAGACAAAAATACATCATCTAAAGACTTAACAAGCTATTTCAATACAGATTTTAAGACAAACATAAGTGATTCCATTTCAGATTAGCAAAATCATGGCAGAAGTTTTGACTTTCTTCCAGGAAGCCAAGAAAGCTGGTAAGTAGAGAGAGTATCTGGATTAAAGGGCTATTCAGTTAAAAGTTCACAGCTCTCCTGTGCAGGTTATAAGGACTACTCTGAGCACTGAAATTGCTATAATGAAAATTATTCCAAGTATATTTAAAAATAAATAAGGTAATTTATTTATTTTTGCATTAGATCTGCAGTCACACCATGTAACTGAATATTTTTTTCCCTATTAAAATTGTTGATTGAAGGCAGTTAGCTATTTATCAGCCCAAAATTACATTTCTTATCTCCCAGGAGTTTCTTCTGTTAAAAATCACAACAACTGCCTAGTTAGGAGTAAGAAAAGACTCCTAAAACCACAGTTTCTGGTTGGGGGGGAAAGGAATACAAGCATGAAACACAGATTGCACCTTCAAATCCCTGATGGCATCACGCTTCTTTGTTCTGCTAAGAAAAATTAACCTCAATCTCGGCTCAAGGTCCCCCGATTGATTATCATAGTCATTTAAATACTGTAATCTCATTTTCAGCATCAGGGAAAGGGAGCGAAAAGAAGAAAAAGAGAAAGAGGTGGGGAAGCGAGGGGGAGAGAAAGAGAAAACGGAATAAATTATCTGACAAAAGGAAAAAAGGGCCTTTCTGCTTACGGAGCCTATTTCAGATCCTTCCACTTGATTGGAAAAGTTGATGAAGTTTAAATGAAGCAGAATTAGAGGCTCAGGCCACTGAGTATTGACAGGGGCCCATGGAAGAATGTGCAATTCAATGGACCCGATTTCTGTGGAAAACAGGGGAAAGGCCTAAATGGTGTAATCTTCAATCAAATCTAACATCGACACTGACAAGGCAGGGTAATGAGATAGGCCAGAGCAGGCATGTTGGTTAAAGAAATTAATCCCTCTCACTGCACCAAGAGTTCAGCTTTGATGCCTATTGTACAGCCCCCCGTCCCAGCCTATCTAAATGCTAACTAACTGGGAGTGTGATCTGGGACTGTGCTTTTCATTGCTGGGACTAATCTGATCCCCAGTTCAGGTCCCTGGATCCGGGGCACAGCGCAGGGGGCTGAGCATCCGCGATGGCTGCAGCCCTGCCCGGGGGGAAGAACTTGGTTTCCGTGTCTATTAGAGCTTTAACACACTGTAATACACGGTAATTAGTGTAGTTACTGTAATACACGGTAATTAGTGTAGTTACAGTCGCTTCCGCCCAGCTGATTGGTATCCCCTGGGAACCACCGAGGGGGCCGGGCGGGGAGCAGGAGGGTGATGGAGAGAGAAAATGTAAAGAGAAGTTGAAAAGTGTGTGGCAGACAAAGGGGATCTGCTACCTGGGTGAGTGGCCTGAAGCTGGTGATTAAAACCCATCTGATTTTTCAAGCTAGTTTGCTAGTCAGGGTTGCTGTGCTTGCCTTTCTGACTCGCCCATCCTCTCCAGCCTGGGAATTGGATGATTCTTTTTAATCAAATTTCACTTGTAAGATTTTCAGGCATTAAAAATAAAAAACCCCAAATTTGTTCGCTTAAAAAAAAAAATAAAAAAAAAATCAAACTTGAGATGTTTCCCCTGATATTGAAGTTTTCTTAAAGGCTGGTGCTGGAAAATTAGTAATGGGCTCCCACTTTCATTTATCTATGGTAGTTCAAATAAATGTGAGTAGAAAAGCCAATGTAATTTGTTTTATAAAGAACAAACGGTTAAAAAAAAAAAAAAGGGAAAATATCCTCAAAATGCAGGTTCTGTCTAATCTGTACAATGTGAGCAGCCAAGCAAGAACAAAACATTCCCTGCAAGATGACAGAGGCTTTTCAAATCCAATAATTAAGCATAAGAGCATTTCTAAGAATTTGCATGGAAAGCAATCCACCCTTGGGGAAAGTGTGGCTAAAAACTTGCAAAAATGTGGAACTGAAAATATTGGTCCCTGTGATAACATAAACGTGCTTTGTTTGCTCTATATTCATCCAGGCAGCCCTCAAAAAGAGGGGGAAATCACTGCGGCAAAGGTTGAAAAATTAAGAGCTTTTCACCTTTGATTTGGGCAGCTGCCCACTGCTTGCCTGCCCCGTGCTCTCCTGTCCAGGATGGTCCTTGCAGAGCCTTGGCCAGCTTTTCCTCTCTGCTCTGTAGATTTTGTTGTGTCTCTTCCAAGAGAAGGAGGGATATTTATTGTTGGTGGGGTGGGAAGCTGAGGGTGGTGAGGTAATAGGGCTGAGATGTTCCTGTGCTCTTACAAACTCTAGTAGGGTCTCTGGTGCTGCTGCTGGATCCAGTGTCCTCAGAGAAGGGTTTGTGAGTAAGGGCACAATTTTGAGACTGGATTATGGAATTGGGATTTGGAATATCCTTCAATTTCTGCATGGTGTCTTGGATTTGAATTAGCCTGAAAATCATCTCTTGACTTAATGTGGTTTGGGGCTAGTGCCATAAACTGATGGTGGCTCTTCCCTGAAGTTTCTTAAATCTTTTAGATGATAAAGCCTGAGTTTCAAGTTCAGCATAAGAAACTATAGCCTGCTGCAGCTCTGCGTGGACTGCAAGTGTGTGGAACCATTTGTGACTTCTTAATTTTTTTTTCTCTTTTGCCTACACTTTTCTTCCTTTTAGCTCAACTTCTGCTTTTACATCCCCAACAACTCAGGCAAGAGGCTGTACAGATGTTCTCTGCTATGACAATGCTGCTTTTAGGGTCATAATGCAACAATTCGGTCTAATAGTTATTATTGTGCTGGCTGACTTCAGTAATGCACTTCTAAATCAAAGGGCCTTTGAAGCTCTATTTCCATTGTATTAGACAAATAAACATAGAAGATTTTCAGCAACATAAAAGGCATTCACCTTGTAATGTTTCTGGGCTTATTAGTCTCACCAATTTGCATTGTTTTGTTCACATCAAGGATCAAAATGCCCTTTTGCTTGCTTTCACATCCTGCCTGCAGATCCCGGGAGGGAGCAACTTCAACTGCCCAGTGCTGCTGGTCCCAGCCCTCTGCCCACTGAATCACAGCTGGCATTTTGCTGCCTAAGTCCTGCCTTCAAATAACCAGGAGAAAACCCCACTACTTTCCTTCCTGCAGAATGTTTACTTGCCTCTTGGAAATGCCTTATTTGTGTCAGTGGTGTCTGTGCAAAATACGGGGGGGACACTAAAGCTCACGAGGAGTTTAATTTTTAGTGTACCAAATAATTCATTTAAAATCTTAAATGAGTTCATGCTGAGAAGAAAACCCTTAGAAGTCGGAGCATTGGAAAGACAAAGCTTGGAACCAAACCTAATGATTATTTGACTAACCATCCCTTCATTAGCTTATTTCTCTAATGAATTATTGAGCTGCACTGTGTAGATCCTGCAGAATGCATTTTTAAAAGCACAACACTGGTCTTAGATTGCAAAAATATAATAGTGGTAGTGATATAATAATAATAGTAATAAGCACACAAATGCTGCATAAACACTAATTAATCCTCAGCATCCCCAAGCAGCAAGCACAGAAGGCAGGGATCCTCAGAACATGGAGTGGTTGGAGGTAAAGAGTGTAATTAACAGCAAATAAAAGGCCACCTTATTGCAAACACGGCTCACAGCACTTGTGCCTCCTCTGCTGTCTTCCAGGTGCTACTCACTGAGACAGGCAACCCAAAATCTGCTCCCCGACAAAGTTTTCAACAGAATCGGAACTGATTTTCAGTCGATCCCAATCAGCCGAGAGCAGGCATGAGGAGAGGGAAGAGAGGTATTTAAAGCAGCCAAGCCAGCCCCTGAGGGAAGTTCCCCAGGCAGAGGATGCTCTGCAGGGTCGTGATGCTGCCCGCAGCCTCTGCCAGCTCCGCAGCTCTCGGTGAACGCGGAGGCGGCTGCGGCGGAAGGTGCGCGGGGCACCGCGGGGATCTGCGCTGCCCCCCCACGCTCCAGGGAGGTGCTCTAGGGACAGGGCATGATTTTGCTCTGCCAGTCCCAGCCCTAATGCACGGTTCCCGCTGGCTCCCAGAGCCGCTCCCGGAGCATCCAGGTGTATTTTTAAGGAAGTGATTTCCTCTCCCCCCCTTTCTGCGCAGGTTGGCGGTCCTGGCGCAGAGGTGGATGAGGACTGCCAAGGTGAGCGATGCCTCCTGGCTCTGGAAGAGAGTCCCTGAGAAAGGGCTTGGTGAGATGGGAGCATCCTCCAGGTTCACCTTGGCTCCTCGCTGTGCAGGCGCCGGGAGAGGTAAAGATGAGTGGATTTGCAGAGGTGAAACAAACAAAAAATCCCCCTAAAACGGAAGGTGAGGGTTAAAAGCTTACAAGCTGAGCACTACATTCAGGTGTAAAAGCTCTGCTGTGGCCACAATGCAGGTCTGTTTACAAAAGCTGCAGCTTCGGAGTGGCAGAAAAGCTGCCCTTTCGGTAACTGCTGCTCAGGAGATGTTTTCGGTACAACTCAAAGTTGCAATATCCTTTCTCACACCATGCATTTGTCCACGTTTGTCTCTTGCATGATTAGAGCTTTTACTTTTATTTCAGGTGGCACAATTCTAATTTGATAAAACGTGTGTTGTTCCTTCTTTTAGTTTTCTTTTCTTTCCACGGATTGCTCCCAAAACCAAATGGAGTTTGCAACAAGTGAAAATAATAAAAAAAAAAGTTTGCTCTGTGACAAGTCAGACTGCTCAGAAAGACTTCACTGTAAGGTTCAATAGGCACGAAAGGAAAAAGGAAAATGTGGTGAGTGATTTCTGTCTTGGAGAAATAAAAAAATAAAAAATCCATCCCTTTGGGCTGGAGAGAAAAGCTTAGGAAAATAAACCCTAAAAGGCCAAGCATTCAGACCAATAAAAAGAGCTTGGCAGCAGTTGTCATGTAAATAAGAAGCTCTTCAAACAAATGTTGCACATTCAAGTAGTGCTGAAAACTTCTGAATCTGTCTCTTCAGCAGCCTGGTGAACTGGGACTGAGACCTGGCATCAGCCTGTCCCATCCTCCACAGCACCAGCACCATCCTCCTCCAAACCACTGATTCTGAAACAATTCTTTGTGTTGGGGGCAGTGGCTGGGGCTCTGTGGATGAGGTGGAGTCCTCTCGGGTCTGAAGGAATTTATTGGGGAGAGGTTCCCCACTTTTCCCATGTCCCTTGGCCTCACTTGAACAGGTAAGGGGCTGCTTTGGCATGGGGGTCTGGCAGCTGTGAGTTTTTCTTTACCTTTGCACACCAGGGGTATGTCCCATGCCAGGCTGGTGACACAGAGATTTTGGCAGTGATATGTTGAGTTAATTATGGCATATTATCCAGAAGATGTTAATATAACTGTAACCAAACTGGTGTGGGCCACTTCTTCAGGCACGCTGGGGGTTAAGTGTGGAGAAGTCTTGGTTCCTGCTCAGAGCTGGCTTATTTTTGTAACACAGTAGTTCTCAGTAACTTTCTGCTGAGGAAAGTGCTTGGCTCAGGCTTTTACTGGTAAAAACAAACAAACCAAAAATGCTTTGCTCAGATTTTTGCTGGCATCGGTGGATGAAATACTTCCCTCAGTTTTATGCTGCCAGCAAATATATATTGATAAACGAAATTAATTCCTTGATTCATTAAAACTTATAATGCATTCTACCAGCAAAAACTGCAGCATTCACCCGCTGGAAACCTTTATGTGAAAAGGTGATGCTTTTACTCTGCAATAGGCAGAATGTGCAGACACATCCTGGGAGGAGGATGGGGCTGGGCAGAGCTGAAGCAGGAGATTCAGTCAGAAACACAGCAGTTGCCTGTGCAGTGGTCTCCTTTTGGGTATGTGATGCCTTTTTTAGAAGATACGTGGGAGAAAGCAGGGGCTCCTCTTGTTAGCTGCTATGAAGGAGTAGGACTGTCACAGCTTTTTGGGGACTGAGAGCTACTTGGGGGACTACCAAGGACTAAGAGCCCCATCCATCAGTACTGGGCCTCAGGTTCCTGGTTCTTTGCTGTCCTGTGAACCTCAATGAGCTGTTGGAGCTGAGCATTCCTTGGTGCCCTCCCACGGCTGCAAGAAGCACTTGTCCCAGCAGCAGTTGTCTCAAACCCTTTTGTCCCCTTCCTCTAAGCTATTCCGGTGTTTTCAGATGGCACGGCACAGCACGGGAGGTGGGGGCTGCTGGCCAGCCCCTGGAGCAGATCTCTCAAAAATGCCAGGTCCCCAAGGCTCTCCTGGAGGGGAAGAGATCCCAGGCTGCAGCTGGAAGCATGAAGGGGGACGTGGCTGAGGGCTGATGCTGTGAGTGGGACTGGCCAAGTGCCAGCACTGAGTAAACTGCCACCCTGTCACTGTCACCTCCTGGAAGCCAAGGACTCCCTGGGAAATTCAGCATCCCGTGGGCACCACACAAACTGTGGGGAGGTGGTTGGCAGGGGGTCAGCAGTTTACTGAACACACTTGACAACATAAATTACCATGGGGTGAAATTACTGCTTCCTCCCAGAGTAAAAGCATCCTGGTCTATAACTCAGTTACATCATGCTAAAGATTACATCAGGTGGGTGCAGATCTCTTTACATCCCTGACAGCTGGCTGGCAGTGAGGGAAAAACCTCCTGCAAGCAATCCCTGAGAGAATAATTGTCCAGAACACTAAGGCTGAACACTACTTTCCTCAAAACTTGCTCAAATTTTAATTTCACTCAGTGAGATAGCCAAAATCCAGTTTAAGTCTTATTAAAATATTCCAGGAGTCAGAAGTGCTCAAAAATCCCAGTGCCAGGATGCTCTGAAACAGTTAAGATAAGGAAAAAACTCAAGCTCAAATGCTGAGGCTGAGTTAACTGTTGGACCCAAGAGGGGAGAAGACATCAAGTGACCTCTTGGCCAAACCCCTCCATCCAGAGAGGCAAAAACTGCCACTTAAATCAACATAATCTGTATGACCACCCATGATTTACCTGCAGCATACCTGCTGCAGGAGGAGCTGCCCTTTGTAGGATCACCTCAGTGTTACAACCACAGACCTGGGACTTATGGTGCTGATGGGTGGTTTATACTTATTTCAATTTAAGGAATGTAAATGCAGCGTAAAAATAAGTAGGACCAACCCAATGCCTGAAATCATACCTCAGTCACCACAGAATTGCCTGTGCTTCAGACTCATATTTATGCATCGCCAAAAAAATGTATTTTCTGTAACATTTTTTTAAAGAAAGGCAAAAAAAGGGATGGGGGAAGGCTGCTTCCATCCCAGGGGGATGCACCCCACCTGCCTCTGCCCATATTGTTGAGAGGCAGGTGGTGAGGAAACCTCACCCAGGTTCCACTTCTAAGCAAAAATACCTCCACCCCTACCAAACTTACCGGATCCAGAGAAAAGAAACCAAGCAGAAGTTTAGGATTTGAAAAAGTAAAGCTGCATTTGAGTGATGGTGCAAAAATCAACTTTTCCCCTTTGCCTTCCTAATATAATTCCCAAATCGATTCATCAAGTTTTGAGTTATACACATATATAGACATCTGTAACATGTTCAGTGTTGCAAGACTCAAATTTTCGGTCGTATTCCAAATTCCAAAAAAAATTTACGGCTGACTCCCGAGCCTGCTGCAGCTGTTTGAATGTCCCCGCGGTGGGAACCCCAGATTTTTGAGCAGAACCGGCTGCCCTCACCAGGAGAAGAGGAAAAGTGCAGCCGGTGCAGAGGGGGGGTCCCGGCTCCCAGGGGGCTGCCGGGGGCTGCAGCCGCTCAGAACAACGATCCCGACCCCCCAGCAGCGGGGGACATTCAAACAGCTGCAG
>JAAWXA010000033.1:10037898-10082989 GCA_038090715.1 Florisuga fusca
GGGGGTGGGATGAGGTGCTGAGGAGAGGGGGCCGCGGGGCTCTGCCCATGGCCTGCCCTGGGGTTTGTGGCCCTCGGGCTGGCTGTGGCAGCGTGGTGCTGGGGGCTCTGGGGGCTCTCCCCAGCGCTGTGGGGTTCGGGGACTGTCCCCAGGTGAGGCCTGGGAGTGGTGGGTGCCAGAGACTCTGTTGGGCACATGAAATTCAAGGTCTGGTGTTTTTGAGGTGACAGGATGTTGTTTCTTAGGTGGTTCTCACGTGCTGGCTGTAGAAAATGTGCTTAAACAAAAAAAGTACTTCCTGCCTGCTGGAACTCTCTAGCTCCGAGGAACAGATTACTTCTGGTTACAGAGTTCATGGGGGCTGGCAGGACCTGGCTGGTCCTGGGCAAAGCCAATCAGAAGTTTCTAATTAGAAAACTTGTCTTTAGCAAGGGCTAGCTGAATATTTCTTAAATACTTTTGTCTTGTTGCTTTTTCCTGCAGAAAATGGAGTTGAATCTAGCAGTCTGCCATTGCATAGGTGTTCAAAAGCCACGTAAAGCTGTGGTTACTGAAGTGTATCTTTGTTACAGGAAGGCAACTGAAAGGCTGAACACAGCTGTGATGCACATCTGTTTGATGAAGAGGGAGCCACTCCTTCACAGTCACCTTCCAACACTAGCTGTATTAAAAAGTAAGTACTGTTATTATATGCTCTAATAAAATATGGAGTAGTTGTGTACTTGGACTAGATGATCTCCAGAGGTCCCTTTCAGCCCCTGCCATTCTGTGATGCTGTGATTTTTGTGGGGGGGTTATTTATTTTCTGTGTAATGGTACATGGATTATAGCACTTCAATAAAACTCATGTGTTTCATTTAAGGTAAGAAAAAATATGAAAAAAGAATCAACTGCAGATGATGTACAAGCTCAAGGTTTCCATTTCCTCAAGAAGAGGAAGAAGAGAAAACAAAGAGAACACAATAAGGAGTGTGAAAATGGTGAAAGGGAAAGTACAGAAAACACAGAGCTGGGCCCAGCTTCTCCAGTGCTGTTTGAAGCAGCAGAGAGAGGTGAAGGCTGTAAAAAGAAGAAAAAACACAAAAGCCAGGGGCAGGAGCAACACCCCTTGTTAGATAATTCCTGTGTGGGAGTGAAAAATGACAGGAGTGATGTAACTGGGGGAGATGCTTCCCAGAAGAAAAAGAAAAAAAAGCTCAAGTATACTGAGAGCACAGGTGACCAGAGGGACAGAACTGGTGTCCCAGGGAACCAGCAGAGCACTGACAGCTGCCCAGAGAGCTCTGCTGGTTACACCCATTTAAAACAACCCATTAAGAAGAAAAGAAAGCGTAAAGTGTCAGGAAAGGATGAGGAAGGTGAGCTGCCAGCCTCAGACACAGGGGATAAGGATGAGTGTAAAAGGCCAAAAAAGAAGGTGAAGAAGAGAAGAGGCAGCAGTTCCCAAGATGTGCAGGAGGACACAGATGTGACTGCTGAGGAGTCCCTGTTATCTCCAGAGCAGAACAGGCAGGAGGAAGACACACCCTTGCCATCACCTGCCCAGGCGGGTGGTGTGTCCATGCTGCAGCAGCTGTATGAAGATGTTGCCAGTGACTTCTCTCCTGGCTTGAGGAGAGATTCCAGGGATGTATCTCCATGTTCTTCTAAGGGCACTGAGGCAGCTGAACAGTCCTGTGGGAAAGCCCCACGGCGTGCCAGAAACAAAATAAAAAGCAGTGCTTTTGTCATGGAAGAAAGCTCTTCTGACTCAGAGAGAATGTAAGTTTAGGTTTTGTTTACTTTTCAGCCTGTTTTGTATGTTATTTTATAAAAATACGAGGAGGGGGATGTGCAAAATATTCCTTGTTCTTTATTCCATGGAGATGTTTGTTCTTTTAATGGTAGAGATCAAGTCTCTGCCTTGGAGCTCTAGCAGTGTATTTTATTTTAATCTTTTTTCTAATATCAGGACACCAGACCCTTTGGCATCAAGAAGGGAGGACAGGAATGATTCCTTTACTGAAATGGCAGCCTCTGATGAGCTTAATCTGGATAATGAAGAGATCCTGAACTCCACTGTATCTTCAGCTGTGGATTTGGATACTGCAAAACAAGAACTGGAAGAGTTTATTCCTCATGTGAGGAATATATCAGACAGTTCAATCAGGAAGATGGCTGGAAGAGACTTAACAAGGTTTAAACAATTTAAAAAACAAGGTGAGCTCTCAAGGTGTTGTTGCAGTGAGGACAGACTCTGTGGCTATGCTGGAATTTGGACAGAGGGAAAATCATTTGGTTCTCTGTCATGTCTGGCTCACTTCATTCCAGTGGCTGTAATTTTCTATTTCTCTTCTTTGTAGCATCTAGTTCCCAAAGCATTTACAGCCCAAAGCTTATGCATAAATTCCTTGCTCCCAGCTCTTGTTTTGTCTTAGTTCAGTTTTCTTTTTTTGCCTTTTGACTTAATTGATCTTACCTTACACTTTTGCTAAAAGCTGAAATGTCACATTCCAGAGCCTGGCTGCTTCCTTTTTTTTTTTTTCCTTTTCTTTAATAAAACTTTCTGTATATTTTAGGTATTGCTGTCAAGTTTGGCAGATTTTCCCAGAAGGAAAATAATCAAATCAGGAAAAATGTTGAAGAGTTCTTAGTGATTACTGGGATAGATAGTGCTGAAAAGCTCCTTTTCACCTCGAGGTATCCCGAAGATAAAGAAACCATCAGTCGCTTGAAAGCAGAACATCTATTTTGTGAAAAACTTTGTAAGTTTTTAAGTTTTCTTTCAAGTTGAATGCTGTGTTCCACCACCTGTTGGTATCACGGTGTATTTTCTAAAATAATTTTTTATTGAGAAGCACTAATGTTGCTAAATTTGGACAAGAAGGGACATGCTGAGGGCATGTAGCTGATAACCTGTACAGCATAACCTTGTTATTATCTCGGGTATGAAGAATTTAGAGATTAAAATATCATCTTGGTCCAATAACCCCCACAGTTATTTACCAGCTGCCAGCATTCGCAGTCTAACCACTGATAATAATTCCATTTTTTAAGATCCTGAGAGGTTTCTGTTCAGATTAATTCCTGTGCAGTTACTGTAATGGTGTAGAGTACATTTTATGAATGGAGAGGATGTATCATTGATAGCATGCTCATGAAAATGTATGCTGTTGGGTTTTGGTTTGTTTTGGCCTTTTTTAAAGTGGCCTCACCAATGGAAGAAATGTTTCTTAAAAATAAATCATTTTCCCTCCAGCTGAGGGCATACCACGACCCTGGAGGCTGATATATTACCGAGCAAGGAAGATGTTTGACCCAAATAACTATAAAGGGAGGTAAGTGAATAGTATGAAAGAGTGTCTGAATTCTGATACCAGTCTCTGATGTTTATTTGTACATGAGAAATGGATTTAAATTGGTATCATCTCTCCCATGTGTGCCTGTTGCTGTGGCTGATCAGACAGTTCATTTTTCTGACGGGGCCTTATCAATACCTCTGTTCTGAAACATTGCTTGAAATGGTAATGATGAGTGACAGTGAAAGGCCTGTGAAGATTACAGATACTGGAATGGTTGGACTTTACAGCTGTGCCCATTCACTCAACCAGGTATACTATGGAAGAAAAAGAAACGTTAAAGAAGTATCATGCTCTGTACGGCAACGATTGGAAGAAGATTGCTGAGATGATGTCCCGTTCCAACCTCTCAGTTGCTATGAAATACTCTGAAATCAAGTCAGGTATGTAATCTTAAGGAAAACAATTCATTCCGTGTAATGCAAATTGATAAGTTACTTTATCTGTATGTTGTATGTGCCCTAAACTGTAGGGAAAAAAATCCTTGGAGTGGATTTTTTTCTTTTTTTGTAAAACTAACTTGTGGTGGAGGTTCTTTTTTCCAGACCACTGATTGCATTTTCACATGGAAGAGGTAAGAACAGTCCTTGGTAGAAAAGGGAAAAGAAGTGGAACCAGTGCAACTCTTTATTAAATGGAACTGGCATCTAAATAGATGGTTTTAGGGGGAGGGCAGGAGGAATTTGGCAACCAGGTTTTAAAAGATGGAACTTAGGAATCAGTGCTATCCTTTAGGTATAGGGCTGAGCTCTTCTCTCAAATCTGGCACGTGGAAGAGTTTTTGGGAAGCATGTTAAGAAGCTGGGCCTGTAAATAAGAACAGTGCAATTTGCTCTTTTGCTTTTTTTCCCCTAATCTTTAATGATACATTATGCTTATATATACGTAATTATACTTTTCATTATACTTTATATATATACACTTATATACTGTACTTAACCTTATTTTTAAATTGCAGCTATTAATTATGGTCCTTGGTCAAAGGAAGAGATTCAGAAGTTAATGCATGCAATGGAGGAGGTGATCAGGAAGAGACTGGAACTGGAAGATACAAATTCTCTTACATCATCAGGAAAATCCAGCAGAGATCTCTTGATTGACCGTGAGAAGCTGTTCCAGAAATTTCCATGGACTGAGATTGAAGCAAAAGTGGGAACTCGATACTGGAGGCAATGTAAACAGAAATGGTAAGGTTCCTATTCTGAGCTACACTAAATTGAGATGGTAAAACGTGTTCTGGGGAGTATTTAACTCCATTTTGCAGAAGTGTTTGTACCACAATGATGGTTTGGTGAAAGAGGTAACAAATGGATTGCAGCCTACTCAGGAGGTGTTTCAGATGTGTCTGAGACAAAGAAATAACTCTTTGCTCACTGTATCAAGTCATCTTCTTGCTGTGACAGTGACGCCTTATTGCTGCTTCTCTGTGGCAGAAGTAGCACCTGGAAGACTCTTCTTTTTGATGCTTGGAATGATAGAAGTCTCTTTTTTAATATTTTCAAAGGAATACAATTTTGACAAACAAGATGGCCAAAGGGCAGCGGTTATACAGGGGGACCAAAGCACTACAAGCCAAGATCAATCTTATTAAAAGGTACAGTTCTGAGGTACTGGAATGTTCTTGTATCTCTTACTGTTCTGAGTTGTGTTTATAAAAGTCTGTGGGTAAGAACATGCCTGTGGTTTCCTACAGGTTTTGCAACCACTTGTTCTTGGGATAAAATGTCCTGTGACTTTTGGCTGAGGGAGAGCTCTGAACATTACTGAATGATTTCTTGGATTCAGCCTGCAAACTGCTTCTGTATTATATTCACAGATTGTATGAAATGAGAGTGGAGGATGCTAATGAAGTAAACTGGGAAGAACTCAGTAACACCATTGGGTAAACTTTTTCCTTAATCTTTTTATCTTCAAATGATATTTGAAGCAGAGTCTTAAGAACTCAACAAAGGCATCAAAGTTCTTAGACTTCTGCAGATAAAAAACCCAGTCATTTAGTTTGGTAATGTAGAGTTTCATAACCCTGCATAGTAATGAGCAATAAACCATGCCTAAAATCTCTGAAATTTAACTGCTGCAGGAAACCCTTGTTGTATTCCCAGCACATTTTGTGTACGAAACCCGTTATGTAGTCTGTGCTACTTTCTTATGTAAAAGACTTTTTCAAATGTTAATCAACATGTAGAGAAAACTTTTGATTAGGATTTGAATCCATCCTTTCTACCTAAAGCTTTGATATTTGTTTGGCATTCTCATGAATGGGTAACTCAGGAATGACTAAACTTGTAGTAGTTCCTTGCAGCACTAATCTGTGAACTGTTCTCTCTTCAGAGATGTCCCTAGAGACTATGTTCAAGCAAAATTTTACAAGCTGAAAGTCACCTGTGTTCCTTTTTGGCAGAAAAAGACTTTTTCTGGTCAGTATCCCATCTGTTTGCATATACTTCTGAAGGTTTGTGTTGGAATCTAAGAGGATATATATTCTAGTACAATGCTTAGTTAGCTTTCCCAGAAATAAGTTGGCTAAAATATCAGACTTCATACTTATTTTACTAAATGCTTTTTAAAATAAGTTTACTTTCAGTGGCATCCTCATGCAGTACCTGTCATCCTCTTATATAAGTTTTCTGACTGTGCTGTTACAGTTCATCTTTGCATGTACATATGTGTCTGATCTACCCTGCAGGTACTGTGATTACTACAGAATAGTGAGATTTTTTTTTTTTTTTTTGTAGCTAACACTAACAAAGTAATTGCTGTCTGGGAGATCCCAATTCCCCATGGCATCCAGTTCTCCTACAGATCCAATTAAGACTACTTTTTTTTTCTCTCTTTTTTTTCAAAGAAATTATTGATTATCTTTTTGAAAAGAAACTGCCAGAATTTGAAGAAGACCTAGAAAGAAGGAAAGAGAAAAAGCTTAGCTCTGACAGTTCAACAGCCAAGCAGCAGAAAAAAGCTTTCCATCTCAGTGACATTTTTGACTCCAGTGAAGATAGTGAGTAATTGACTGCCTTAAGAACAATTTGTGGTCTTCATATTTAACTGAAAAATGGATCTGGTTGAAAGTGGGCTCACATCAACAACTGCAGGTACAGAGGATAAGAATGGGAAAACTAAAGATATGCGTGTCTGATTTTTTGGTTTCATGTTGAAGACTGAGCTAAATACCTTTTTTGTGCCACCTTCTGTTACCTTAATTTCGCACTGGTTTTAAAAGTCTCTTCAAGCACCTAGGTTGCTTTCTGAATGTTTCAAAACAAGTATTTCCCCCACTGCTTTGTTCTGAAAGCTTCTTCTTACCCTTTCTGTTTGAACTTGTTTTCTAGAAGTTTTTAAAAATTAATTTTTTATTTTAAAAGAACAAATTCATGTAATTGGAAAAACACATTCAATTTACTTTGAAATCTCTGTAATAAATCTTAAGACATTTCATGATGGAAAAAGCACAACGTTGGGTTGGGTTTTGTTTAACATATCTTGAAATCTGATTGTCATTTTTATGTACATTTTTACTTTTATCCACCCTTCTAGAGAAAAGGGGTTTTTGTCCCTCATGACATGAAATTGTCATTTCATGCTAACCAGAACAGTGCATTTAAAATGTTTTTATTGTATTTAGAAAAACTGGACAGTGTGAGTATATACATATATACATTTTTATTGTGCCAGGGAGAATTTCTTCATCTACATAAGAAAGCTGAGGGATAAAGTGAAGCTTGTACTCATGTGGTTGTATGATATTTTTAACTTCTGCCTAGAGGGATTATTTGTAAATTGACCAAGTGAATGTAAAAAGAAAGCATATTGTGCATATAAAGTATGTGTATGGTTTGTTTATGGTTCCTCTATGCTGTGAGGGAAAGGGATGCAAGAAGACTTGGTCTCTAACATACTGCTTTTTGATGAACGTTTTGATAAGTGAGCATTTCCTCTTTATTTGTAATAACTGTCATTGAATATGTGAACTTTTCAGTGGCGTGAAATAAAGGCCTTCCTTGGAGGCTCCTCTGGATCGTGACTTGTAGAAAAGAATGTAAAATGAGAATTTTCCATATATAACTGTAGTCTGGCTCATTGTCTCTGAAGAGAGAAAGCAATGTGATTCACTGGGGCAGGCAGGACACCCCATGAGATCAGTACTGGTACAAGGGTGAGTTTTCCATCCAAGAGGTGAAATAGAGGCAAGGAAGGGGAAACATTCCAGCTCTCTTGCACTTAGGTCCTTGACTTGCTTCTGTTGCTGCATGGATTTGAAGGTTAAAAGCTGAAGAACTTGAATTTTTGAATCTTGAGTGGTTTGTGGTTTTCAAGTTGTGGGTTGTTTTTTTTTTCCTGGAAAAATTAGATCCTCTGAGTTTCTGCAGGCCAGAGCACAAGCAATTGTGTCGTTGTAGAGTTTTGAAGACTGGATTTCATGGAAATAAACTTCTGCCTGTGTAACAGGATTTATTTTATACTTCAAGAGGAGATTTCTAAAGGAGGACTTCTGCTGATACATTAATTTTACAGAGAAACTTCTTTTTATGAGTAAGACAGAGCTGGAACTCTAATCCTGACCTCCACCTCACTGGTGAAAAGGGAGACAGTGTCCATCCTTCTCTCATCCTGGGAAACAGTTCCTTACCTGCATCTCCTTTGGCAATTTGCTATTTGCAGTCTGATTGCAAATTGACAAATTATAGTTTGGAGAAGGAGAGTGCTTGTAGATCATTTCCCACTCGCTGGATAATGGCACTTGTGAGGGCATAAGGAAGCAGGTGTTCCCTTTGCCATTATCTTAAAAAGGCTCTTGGGAGTGCAGGTGGGGGAGGCAGTTGTTTCATGTGGGTATTTGAGGATTACTGAAAGCAGAGCAAACTCTGCAGGCCTTTTAAAAAAAACAAACAAACAGGCTCCACAGAATGATGAGGGAAATAACATTGACAAAGCTTTGTGCGTCAGGCTGCATCATAAAGAAGAGCATGACAGGTCCCTTCAAGTCTCAAAAGCACTGCAAGCCCCCTAAAAACTTTGGTGATTCAAACAGATTTGTCGCTTCAAGCATTTTTCCCGGCGTGTTAATGGCCTGGATGGTGTTCTGGGGAGAGATTCTCGGCTGTGTGGCATTATCAAAGGTGGAGGCAGCTGGGTTACAAGAGTGCGTTTGCAGCAGAGAAGCATTTCAAAGCTGAGGCGTGTTACTGTGGCAGCAGCTGAAAGATCAAAGTCTGATTTGCCTTTTTCACCCTCTTCTCCCATAAAGTCCTGAATAAGGGAGGTGGGAGGGGGATTGAAGAAAGGCAAAGAGTCCCTGTTTCTTCCTCAGAGCCCCCCAGCCCGGGGGGCAGCATCGTCCTTGTCACCTGGAGAGCAGATGATGGAGCAGGGACAGAAGCCTCCACTCCAGTGGTTTCAGAGCTCGCCGTGCAGGGACGGGACTGACGAAACTTTCTGCTTGTGTCCGGGTGTGCGGGCAGGGGGTGCGGGAGGGGTCTGCATCCCACGGGAGGCCGTGAGGAAGCTCCCCTGGGCTCTTCCCTGCAGAGTGGTGCGGGTCACCCGGCGCTGGGCTTGATCCCGGGGCTGGGGAGGGTTTTTATTCTTTCAGGACTTCAGTAGCTCTGTCCCGAGGGTTCTGACGCTTCGTACGTTTGTGGTACTCCCGCTCCATCTCTCCGTGCCTCAGTTTCCCGGGGCGACCGCCCCCTCCCCGCCGGCCCTTTAAGAGGCGGGGCCCGGTAACACGGGGGGTCGGATCCTTCCCCGCCTTCCGCCGAACGACCGGAAGGGCGGGAGAGAGAGGCGGGCGGGCCGGTCCGTGAGGCCGGTGACCGAGAGCTGCGGCGGGAGGTGAGCGGAGAGGGAACGGGGCCGCGCTGGGTCCTCCCGCCAACCCCACGGCCCGCCCAGGCCTTTCTCGCCTTTCCGGTTCCTTTTGTTTCGGTTCCGCTCCCTCAGGGCCGCCTCAGGGTGGGTGCTGTCCCGCGGGGCCGGGGCGGCTGAGCGGGAAAGGCTCGAGCGGAGCCGCTGGGCTGTGGGGCGGCTGCCCGGGGCTCTCCCGGCGGAGCTGTGGGTGAGTGCCCGGGGGTCTGCGGAGGAAAACGGGGTGGGGGGAACGGGAGGCGGCTTCCATCCCGAGGAGAGCGGCGGTGGCGGCCCGGGCAGCTCGGGCAGCGGGTGTTGGTGCTGCCCAGCCCATCGTTAAAGCTGCCGGGGCTGGGGTGCTCCTGCAGCTGAGGTTTATGGGTCCCTGGCCGCTTGTTGGAGCGATTTCCTCGCTGGGTTGCGCGTAGGTAAATTTTTGCCCCTTTTATTTTTATTTCTTTTTTTCAGGAAAAGGTGAGGTGTTACGTTTGCGTGAAATCGGCCGCTCAGTCGCGTTAATCCCTTCAGTAAATGCGCGTCCCTTGCTGTAGGTGCGTTCGTCTGAACATCAGAGCAGTTCTTACTGAGCCCTCCCTTGTCCTTGTCCCAGGTCTCCAGCAGCCCCTCCAGGCCCGGTGCCCAGGGGATGGATCTCTGACCGCAGGGCTGTGAGGCGGGCGGGCAGTGGATGGCAGGGGGTCCCAGCCCCCTCCCCAGGCTGCGGGGCAGCTCCGGGCCCCTTCCCGCCATGTGACCGCACAGACCTGCACGGCCAACACCTTCCCGAAGGTGAGCACCGGCCCTGCCTGCGGGCAGGAGGAGTTTCACTTTCCCTTCTCCATTCCTTCCCATGCTGAGCACCAGGAACTGCTATTGCCTTCCCTTCGGAATAGTCCAGGTGTTCATGTTCTTCAGTGTTCCGTGGGGTTCTGCACACCAGCAGGGTCTGAGGTGACTGTTTTGTTGTTTAGTGCAGAGCTTCTGCTTTTTTAGAGGCTGCGATATGTGGTGAGAATTTTATGATGCTTGCTAAATAGGAATAATAAGACAGGAAAGCTCTGCTTAAATATCTTTTACTTCTGACAGTGGGGATTTGTTGACCTACAATTTTAAGCAAGAGTTTAAGAAAAAAAAAATTAACTAATTTTCCTGTACATTAGACCTAGATTCCACAGATACCAATAAAAAAAACGTAATGAGCTCTAGTGTTGTAGTTCTGGGAGGTGTGTCGGCTGATTGTTCATACAGTGTTGTTTCATAGTTGGCAAAGTACATAGCTTGTCTTCCTTGCAGTGCTTTGCTTTTAATAGTTGTTATTCAGCACTCATTTTCTGTAATGTTCATTTAAAGGATTACCTTTAATCTGTATTCTCTTTGCTTAATTGCAAGTGGCTGTATGCTAAAAGAACATCCAAAAATAATGTATGTCTGCTGTAAGTGAGTGATACAAGTCTGAAAACTCTTCACCCTTGAAAAATAGGTACTTTTGTGACCAAAAAGAAATATTTTGCTCCTTGCAATCCTTGGACTTGTGTTAATTCCTCCTTTTCTCCATCCAAAGAATGAGCACATGTCGATGGTGTACACCAAGTGGTTCTGACACCACTGAGTTCCTGAAGAGCTATGCTGTTAAAGAGTTGTCCTTGGAAGATCTTAAGGGATCCAATGAAGATCTCTGTTACTGCCTGGAGTGTGTGGTTGAATACCACAGAGCACGGGAAGAGCTGCCAAAGTTGCATGAGGTAACGAAGAGATTTGGCTTTGAGGAGGACTCAGAACTGAAGGGAAACTTCAGAAGAGGCTTCTGTGGTCAGCCTCAGTGCAGGGGGGAGTTTTGTGGAGTGTTTGTGTTTCATTGGGTTTTGGGAGTAGGATATGTTGCTTTTTAACTGCTTTTTTTTGTATTGAGTTGTGAAGAGCCAACTGTAAAGCAAGAAGACCTTCATGTTTTGCATGTCAAATTAGTGAGAACTAAATCAGTAGAGGGAAGTTGCTGACTGGGTGTCATATATGACTTAAGTCATGCTGTGATGGTTTGACACGTGACAAAAAAAACACCTGTGAAACAGACTAACAGCTCTCTGTCTTTAATGTATGTTTTTCCTCCTGGCTTCTCTTCAGATTTGGGTTTGTTCTTCTTTTTCTTTCATTTTTCATTCATAGTTTTTTCCTATGCTTGATTTTGGAGATCTGATCTTGTGAGACCGATTAAAAACAGTAAAAGTGTTTAAAAACTTTTAATTCTAATATAAGCCTCTTATAATTATCCCTCATTAGTATCCAATTTTGTACTTTTGAAAGCTTATTTTCCCTCACATGGATGTGTTTGTAAAGTGAATATCTGTAGCTAATAGGTCATAGTACAGATGGCTAAAAGGTTCCTTTTTAAGTTAGAGCTGTGGTTGAAATGTTTTGACATGGTTATGATTTAGCAGCAGTGCAAAATTTATTAATGGTTTTGAGGTAGAACAAAAGGTTTGATTTTTGCAATGCTTAATATATTTATAAAGTGTGCACACAGAGACAAATACAGATATTTCAGCTCAGTGAAACACATGTAGACACCCTCTCTGATGAATGCAGATGGGTATATTTAAACACATGGATATGTAGAGAGGTGGATGGAAGAGGCTAGCCTGTAGTTAAAATGCCCCTTTTGAACAGGGAGAAAATACAATGCCCTGGTATTCCTCAAGAGGCAGTAATTGAGACTGGAGGAGGGTGACTTGCTCTGGCCCTTGCCAGTTTGGTCCTTGAGGGCTTTGTGCCTGAGAGACATCCACGCCAGGAGGAGATTCTGGCCATAGCTTTCTGCATTGCAGAAGAGCTCAAAAGGTCTCACATAGAACTGTTACTTGTAAGGTCCACTGGAACCTCTAATAATAGACTTTTGTCAGGTACTTTTCCATTTGGCACAACTCAGATTGTGTAGTATTGTACTTTCTGCCAGGTGTGCAGGCCCAGAACTTGCTGGATTTTGGAGTTCTGGTAAGTTCTGGCATTGCCCACCTGTGGGCTTTGCCCCAAATACAGGTGTATTGGGCTGTCAGGAGGTGATTGATTGGCAAAACTGTTCCCAGGCAATGAAAGGAGGTGTCAGGAGCCAGGTGCATGGAGGGGGCTCTGGTCCACTGCTTACAGTCTGGTTTTAGGTCTGTTAGGTTGTCAGGAGGTAACAGAATGTCATTGTTGTCTGCAAAGAATGGGGGAATTAGGAGCCAGGTGCATGAAGAGGGAGCCTTAACCCTCTGGTACTCTGCCTTTCATCATCCATACCTGACTTTTTTCAGGTTGGTCAGTGGCCCAGGGAGGGGGACTTGCACCAAGTGCTAGGTTGCCCAGGAAGGGGGGTGATTGCACCACCACAATTAGTCAGTTGGATTGCTCTGGAGGGCAATCCCATCCAAATATAGATTGGAGATAAATGGAGCAACAGGGCTGCTGAAAGGTGTGTTCTGTCTTTTTACTGTAACCTTGGTTTCTAATAAAGGTCTGGAGCAGTCATTAGATGTGTAATGTTAAGTGACCCAAATCTCTTACAAATATTCAGCAAGTTGATCAGTCTGGCAAAGTACATGAGAAAGCAGTATTATTTTTTTTTCTCATATTTTGCACTTCTTTATGCAGAACAAAGTTTCATGATTGACAGCCTAAACTATTGAAGTAGTTTGTTAATATTTAACAGAATTATAAATACGTTTCTGCTTCAAATGCCATTCTTAATAGCTGCTTGACAATCTTAATTCTGAAGTGAGAGTTTTGCATTTCCACAGTCTGAACACCTTGCCAAAACATTGCATCACACAGCATTTGGAAAGAAACTTTTTAAACATGAAATTGCAAGTTTTTGAATTGCAAGTTAAGGTTTGTGCACGTGATGATAAACAGCCTTAATAACTCCACAGATTTGAGTAGTTTTTTTGTTCCCTGCTGAGTAGATCTTGTGGGAGTTGGAAACCTCCCGTCTTGTTGCCCACATTGAGAAATCCATCCAAGAAGACTCTGGAGAAGATGATGAGTTGTTTATAGTGAATGAGAATGGAGAGACACAGCTGTCTGATGATGTGGGGCCAGATTTTGAGAATAATGTGAGGGTGCCTCTTCTAGAAATACTGAAATATCCATATCTGCTGCTGCACAAGAAACTCAGTGAGTATCTTACTGTATACAGTTGGAACGGAATTTTTTTCTGCTGAAGGAGCTGCAAATATCTGGTTTACCTAGTTAAACCAGAGCACCTGTGTGTGTGTGTATATATGTATTTGTTTTGACACTAAATGGTTCATTGTTTTGGGAGCAAATAAATTAGTCCTTACTATAACTGTTTGTTTTTCTAGGTGAGCTGTGTGTAGAAGTGCTCTGTAGAATGGAGCAAAATCACAGTTCCTTTCAGGTCTTTGAGAAATATCCGGGAATTTATCTCTTTTTGGTACACCCAAATGAAGTGGTAAGTTACTTTAAACTTAGTTTAAAACAACATCAGAACAGATTCTGATTTCTAATGACAAGAATTTGAAAATAGTAATGTTTGGAAATGTAAGGCTTCGATTTCCTGCATTTTTCTTAATATATCTATTTAAAAAAAAGAAATTTCAGTAGAAATATAGTTACTCTTGCTGGAAGAGAGAATATTCTTCTTTTTCAGTAACTACTAGAATCACTTGCATTTAGTCAGCAGAAGGTACAGATGTTCAGATGTAACTTACAGATGTAAGTTTGTATGCTATACTCCCAAATAGAATTCTTCTCAGGTGTGACAGGATTTGTAATTTAGTGTATTAATCCCCTTCTCCTTCTCTGTTTTTTCTTGATCCCTACAAGCTCTCACATTTTAGTGATATTCAGAACCTTGAAGACTGAAAAAGTATAAACAGTGTAGTTACATGCAAGAAGTGTTCAGCAGTGTACTTCTGAAATGCCCTGTAATTGCCACTGACTTTTGTCATTACCACACTTGTTCCAAGCTGGCCTAATTAAACACCAGTGTGGAGTACAGTGTTTCATGTTATCCAAAGAAACTATAAAAGATTTAATAGTATTGTCCTTTTCCTGAAATTCTGAAGTTTCCTTAGAATCATAAGAATGGTCCCACCAAGGCAAGAAATGCCAGGTGTGTGTCACAGCCAGCAAGTGCAGCTACTTACAAGAAACTGAGCTGAAAGTAAAAGTACAAACCAGAAAATCACCTTTATCCTGGCCCAAACCAGGACAGTGTGCTGTGTTGACATCTGTTGCTATAGTGTGCAAACATCTAGGTTGTAAATGAGTCAGAACTGTTTAAACAATATAAAGCAAGTACAAACTCAAATGCTATCCCTTTGTCCCATGAATCCCAAGGAGTTTTATTTGTATATATTCAGAGTTTTAATTTTTGTTACCAACCTCTTCTTGTAGAAAAAATCCTATTTCTAGGGTTATTTTCAAAAAACTCTTGTGATTATTAGAGCTTATGTTAGTAAAAATACACTTTTGTTCCATTTGTAGTAGCAGTGATTCCTAATCTTACATCTCTGTAATTTAACTTGTTCTTTTTATTGGTTTTAATTTTGTTGTTTTAATCCTTAGATTCGTCGATGGGCCATCCTAACAGCAAGGAATTTAGGGAAGGTTGATAGGGATGATTACTATGACTTGCAAGAAGTGCTGACTTGCTTGTTCAAAGTTATTGAGTTGGGGCTTTTTGAGAGTCCAGATATTTACAGCTCTTCAATGTTTGAAAAGGGTAAACTCATCCTTCTGCCATCTCATTTATATGATACTACAAACTACAAGAACTATTGGCTAGGTGAGTCTTTATGATCAGAAATGAATTTGTGTGTTTAGCCTCTCATCTTAGAAACACTGCTGTCCAGTCAGAGCTCTACTGTTTCATAAGTACTGTTTATTTTGGACATGTCAAATGGGAAAATAGAACGTTGCTCAACTGCTCTAGTAAGGCAGTGTTTGATTTAGTTTCTCATTGCTGCTGATCTCTATGGTCAAGTGTTAACTGTTGATGGCATTTGGAAAATGATCCCTGATTTGGTGAAAATTAGAACAAATTTTTGTCAATATATGGACTCGTTGCTTCTTTCTTTTTTTTTTTTTTTCTGTGTGTAGGGATTTGTATGTTGCTAACAGTGCTGGAGGAACAAGCTATGGACTCCTTGTTACTGGGACCAGAGAAACAAAATGATTTCATGCAGTCTATACTTCACACCATGGAAAAAGAAGCAGCTGGTAACTAATTTTGACACTGAGATTAAGAGAGTCCATAGCCACTTCTTCATTTTTATCAGACTTCTTTGTTTAATTGAGTAAATTGAATTTAATTTTTAAGTTAATTAGTAGTGTAAAGCTGAGGTGATCTTAACTGAAGTTTATGTATCTTCTGGAAGATTGACAATATTACACAATATTTGGGCAATACTGAAATATTAGTATTTAAGAAAAAGCAATGAAAACCAAGTACTTTCAACTTCAGATTAGTCTAAGAATGTCCAGGACTCTTGCATTTCAACTCTCCCCAATATTACTGTTATGTTTCAGATGATTCCACTGACCCCTTCTGGCCAGCACTGCATTGCTTCATGGTTATTTTGGATCAGCTCGGATCTAAAGTCTGGGGTCAGCTTATTGATCCTGTCCAGGCCTTTCAAACCATTATCAACAGTGTGAGCTACAACAATGAAATAAAAAATATACGCAGTAGCTTTAAGAGGTCAGTTTTATTAAGAGACTAGGACACTTTGGGGATTTTTGATAACAGGTAGCATAGTAGCTTGTTCTTGGTTTTCTTGTCAGTGCTGCTTTAATTTGTGTTGGGGGAGGGAGATGGCAGGGAAAAAACAATAAAAATCAGATGTTGCAAACTTCAGGCAATGAAAAGATGAAGTAGGTCCCCTAAAACTGAGTTGCTTTCAAAAATTATATTCTTACTTCTTTCTGACTACAATGATGTCTGTAACACTTTTCAGGAGCTTCCTGAATCAGGAGGGCTACTAAATGTTTAGTGCTTATTTAGTACTATAACCAACTTGCACTTAAATTTAATGAAGATTGTCACATCTGAAACTCTTGGTAAAATTATGGGAATGCCAGAATTCTCTGTGGATGACATGGTTTGTGAGTTTATTGTAGTTGTTCTCAGATAGTATCTGAGAAGTGAAATCTGTGTCTTGGCCAGTTGTCCTTCTTGTAGGCTGTTAGCTGTGTGGAGTCTGTAAGGATCTGTATTTCCTTTTAGGACAAAACCTGAACCTGAGTTGGATTACAACGATGATGTGATTACTTGCAGTCAGATTGTATATAATTATAACACAGAAAAGCTTCAGAAGGTACTACAAATATTTCATTTCTCTATTCTTCAAACTCTGATCACTGAATAACACTGTTAATTAAGCCATCTATAAAATACGGAGAGAAAAATACTCTGTTTCTACAAGTAACATTTTAAAGAAAAAATATTATATAATGTATGTCACTATAACGTGCCCTAAATAGCAGCCAGTCTGGTCACTTCTTGCTTACCTGGTAAGGCTGGAAAAGGAAAGAAGAATGTGTTTGTAAATTAGGCAGAAGTGGTGTTAAAGCTCAAGAGTTTGATTGTAAGAAACAAACTCTGCATTAAGTTTTGCTTTTTTTTTTCAAAAAGTTGTTCATGTATTTTAATTTTTGTCTTATGATATTCTAAACTAATGGATTGGGTATGGAATAATGGTGTATGCTTTATGCTTTCAAATGTTAGGTTGTGCTCCAAAATGGCACCATTATTGTTTTAAAGTGGAGCAGACATTTGAAAGAAAGTAACGTTTATGCACAGATTAAACTCCAGATTTCTGTAATGAGGACAATGTGTTACTTATTTTAATTTATTTTTCAGGATACAGGCTGGAAGACTGCCATTTGTCCTGACTACTGCCCCAACATGTATGAAGATATGCAAACACTGGCTAATGTGCTTCAGTCTGATATAGGCAGAGATATGCGTGTTCATAACAGCACATTTCTGTGGTTCATCCCTTTTGTTCAGTCTCTCATGGATCTGAAGGACTTGGGTGTAGCATATATCGTGGAGGTCATTCACTACCTCTACTCAGAAATCAAAGATATACTCAATGAAAGAATCCAGCAGTGTGACAAAATCTCTGAATTTTTTCTTCTGATCTTGGTGTCAATCATTGAACTCCACAGAAACAAGAAGTGCCTGCATTTGCTGTGGATTAGCTCCCAAGAATGGGTGGAAGTGGTGGTGAGATGTGCTAAGCTGCCAGCTGTAGCATTTACCCGGTACACTGAAAAAGCCCCAGGGCACTCCATGAGGGGTTCCTCAGGAGGATCTTTACAAGCTTCTAACTCTGTGCAGCATGCCTGTGTGCAGCTGATACGCAGCCTTCTGAAAGAGGGCTGTCACCTGGGGCAGCAGACTCTTTGCAAGCAATACCTAAATAAACTCAATCTTCTTCTGCGAGGAAACTTATCTTTAGGTTGGCAGCTGAACATCCAGGAAACCCAGGAATTACAACTGTGTTTAAAGCAAGTCATAAGATACATAAAGGACAGAGCATTGAATACCTCTGTGGCCATGGGAAACAATGCAAGTTCTGCAGCTTTGCCTAACATCTCAAAGCAGGAGAAGAGTGGATGTGGTGATGTACATGGCAGAAATGACTCGTGTTCATCACTTGCTGTCGTACCAAAGGAAGGCAGAGATGAAGACTGTCCAGAGAACCCCTTCTCTAGAAGTAAATGTGCCTGGGAAGAGGGATGTAGAGATGCATCTAAAAGTTCAACATCTTGGATGTCCACAGAAGGCCTTTTGATGAATATTAAGAAGGAACATGATGAACTGACAACTCAGGAATATGTCTGCCCGCAGAACTCTTTGGCAACAAAAGTATGTGGGAAAGCTCAGGAAAATAGGAACAGTGATCTTGTGTCAGGGAAATGCAATACAGATAATCAGTGCTTAAATCCAAGTGCACAGTTGTCAGATTTGAGAAGAGGCAGAGAGCTGGAAAACAAATATGAAGCAGGACCCATAAGCAATATGTCTTCCAGTTCCTCTTCAAAGTTTAAAATAGATAGACATGGACTTATGAATTTGAAAAAACTGGTCCAGAAAACAGGATTAGCATCAAAAATATCACAGTCAACAAATCCATCTGACTTAAAAAGCTGCTCTACCTCCTGTAAAAATGAACCTGGTGTGCAGAAAGATGAAGATGCTGTTTTGGTTTCGGAGGTTACTGACACCACACTGAAAATAGAATCCACTGGTGAAAAATCAAGTCCGTTGTTGAAGTCTGTATTTAAGGAAGACCCTGACATGGAAATTTCAGACCAGGGACAGCCTAATTTAAGCACCTTTGTTAAAAAACCTTACTCTAAAGGTCAAATTTCAAAGACACTCTGTGTGGAGAAAACTTCAGCAAATGATCTTTGCCCATCTACCTCTGAAAGAAAGAGGGATATATCCAACCCTACTTCTCAGATCAGGCCACTGTCAGTGAAGAGTGAATCAAGTGACAGTTTGTTAACATTTTCAGAATATTTCAAGAGAGAAAACAACGTAGTGGGGAAGAAAGAGGAGAGTTTTGTGAAAACAATTGCTGAAGATAATCCTCTAACAGACTCCCAGGTTGATAGAGACCTCAGTAAATTATCTTTAGCGGCGTATGCCAAAGGTGTCAATTTTCCCTTTGATTCCAGCCAAGAGGGCTCAGTACAGCATAGCGTAGGTGATATTAAAAGGAAAGTGAAAGGTGCTGTAAGATCTTCCAGTGATGGCCAAAGTACTAAGTCCTCCTGTGATGGCCATAGTAATCAAATAATAGTAATTTCAGACTCTTCTGATGAAGACAATGTTGTGGTTTACAAGGAGGAAGCAGAAAAAATGAATGAAAATATGCATCCTGAAAAGCAGCCTTTCACTTCCAGCAGCTTTTCTGAATCAAAGACACCAAACTCTCCCTTCTCACTTGAAGACTGTTGTTCTCAGTACTTTGAATTTGAAACAGAGGGTGATGTCTTTTCAGTTTGGCAAGATACTCAAGACTATACTACAGAAGCAACCCAGGAGTATAAACAAGGTCATGTTTCACCGGTGGTTGATGTTAATAATTCAGATGGCTTCCTGGATGATCACACAAATGAATGGGGCTATGATGTGGATTATGTAAGTGATGATGTCATGGAAGAAGCAGCAGACTTGGTAGAAAAGCAGATAGACAATACTTCTACTCTGAAAGAAGCTGATAACGCAAAGGAAGCAGCAGAGTCAACGTTGCAAGAATCTGTTAGTAAGGGAAATGCAAAAGATCAACTGGAGAACTGTGCAGACAAAGGTCCTGTTACTAAAGACTTTCCCTTGGACTCCAAATCGACTGAACCCAGAGCATCTACATCTAGCATGTCATTAGCTTCAAAGTTGGCCCTTAAGAAAAACATTCTGAGCCCACGGAAGAGTGCAGCAAAATCCAAAGTAGCAAGAACTATTCCAGGAAGTCCTAAAAGGCCTCCTGTTCTTAAAGCAGCACAGAACAGAAAGCACCTGCTCCTTCAAAATTCCCAGCCTGGCAGGTCAGTGCCTGCTGTGGTTCCTCCAAGGAAGGTTCGGCAGTGCCCTGCACCAGAATCAACTGCAGAAAAACTGGGTCTGAAGAAGGGACCTCGCAAAGCTTTTGAGTTATCCCAGCGCTCCCTGGAGAGCGTCGCGCAGCTGCGCAGCCACGGGAGAGCTGCAGGGAGAGTCGCAGTGGCACAGAAACGGAAGAGTAAACTGATAGCTCCTCAGAATTTGTCTGTAAAATATAATAAAAAATTGCTAGCCTGCCAGGACCGGCTCCATTACAGGCAGACAAGGCCCCAGAAAGGTGTGAAAAATCCTGCAGGAAGTTCTGAGAGCAGAAGCAGGAAAGCTAGGAAGGTGGATGCAAATTCGGTGATTTCTGTTGAAAATCAAAGGCAGCAGAAAAGGGAGGAGACTGTTTTTCCCTTTGCCACTGAGAGAAAATTTGAAAGCCTCCCTCTGGAGGAGGAGAAACATTTCTCTAAAATGCCTGTTTCTTCAGACTCAAACAGAAAATCAGAGGATAATGGTATGATGGTTTCTCATGGACCTGTGGATTCAAGTCTCTCTGCTGCTGCTCTTGTTGAAGATAATAAAGATGAACCTTCTGGAAAAGGTTGCAATGTCCAGCCTGAGTGCAAGAAAACAACTTCAAAAGAAAATGGATATAAACCAAATGAAAACAGTGATGAGGATGATGATAATCTATTTTTAACTCAGTCAGATCCTGTGGATATGGATATATGTTCTGAGGAAGAAAGTGTTGCAGATACTACTGTAACCAGTAAAAAACCAGAAGAGATGTGTGCTGCTGAAAGCCTTCAGCAGAGGGAATCCTCTACTGTTATGACATGTAAGCACAAAGACTGTATGGAAAAAGTGGAAAAAACAAGGGAGTACTGTAGTAAACATTCAGATAACTTGTTTGCCAAACCCTCTCTCCTGCCGCCTTCTAAAGCAAGGAAGCCTTCCACTACCAAAATTTTCAGCTCAGCAAGTTCTTCACGGAACGCAGCCTTCAGCAAGGACTTAGAAGATGTTAAAAAGCCACCGCCAGCTTCAAGAAACAAAGAGAATACAGCAAAGCCAGCAAGTGCAAAGGCTGTGCTAACAGGAAATCAGACATTCAAGCCTCCCAGCTCTTTGAGTGTACCTCAGCTGCCCAGTTCTAACAACGTGCTCCAGTCACTGACCAGGCAGAGTGACAACGCCGCAAACATTGCCCGGAAGGCTGCCCAAGAGGCACGTCCTTCTTCTTGCCTTGACTCCAAGCAGAGGGACCACAGTATTTTTGTTAATGAAGTCCTAAAGTGGACTTACCAAATGTTTGCCAAGTCCAATGAGCTTGGACCTCCAAGTGACCTCCTGCAGTCTGTAGTAGGCTCTGTTCCAGTCCAGTTTCAGGGGGAGAAACACTATTTTGATACATTATTCCCCTTGATGATGCTAAATGCCTTTGAAACAGTAAGTAACTCTGTGCCTTCTAATTCGTTCTCATTGACCCCAGTAGATTTTACCAAGAGATTAAAAACTGGTTTATGTCCTCTGTTTACTTGCTGAAAATGTTCAGGTACTCATATGAATAGAGGAATGTTTTGGGGGGATCAATCTAGACAGGTGTAAACTGGGGACTATCAGTGTTGCTTTGGTTTTTTGGGCATACTCTTCCACTAGCATGAACAAGGAGGTGGTTCCTCTTCCTTCATAGCATATAGAGCTTAAAACAGAAATCTCTGTTTACAAAGCTGAGGTTTTACAGTTACCATACCTACAAAAAGAGGATAAGAATGTGAAGTTTTAATTTGTGCTGAGAACTTACATGAGAGGGTAGGTTGATCCTAAAATATTTTTTCCCACTTCATGCTTTTAAAGATTTAATAGTGACTAAATGCACCAATCCTTCAGTTACAGTTTGTGTGCTTTCAAGTTCAGTTGTAACCTGTTCTACTACACTGAACACTTCAGAGTATATTTGTATTTTTCACATTTTACTTTCCAACATGTAGCTGGCAAAAGAATGGATAGAAAACCAGAGAGTAAGAGAGAAGAGTTACTACTTCAACTTAGAGAACTTCTCTTCTGACTTGAATGCATCAAATTTTACAGCCAATTTTACAGGTAGGAGGGTTTTATTACTGCTTTGTTTCTTTTTTTGTTTTTATAAAGCCCTCTTACTATTTTCCAGCAGACAATGCCTTTTAATGAATTAGCACTTACAGGCAGAAATATTTTTTAATTCACTTTAAATGTAGAAAAGGTCTTGAATTTTGTACTTTACAGAATGCTTATAACAGAAATGCATATTTTGTAAGAAATCTGTGTGTTATCTGTTCAGTACAAAAAGTTATTTGATTGCTGCTGGAATATATTCCATCTCATTTAGGATTTTGTTTCAGCTTTTTTTGGGATATAAAATAGCCCTTGACTTGCTGTATTTTTATACCCTGCTATTTTCAGTCTTAAGAATGCAGGATAGAGTTAGAACTCTTCATAATCCTTTGCTATAGCTTTTAACAAATGGCTTTAAGAGTTAACATATTGCAGTAATACCCATCTGCTAATATAGGACTTCTGTAGTCACAGAGTCATTGCAACCATTTTCCTTCTAATATTTTAATTTTAAAATGTCTTTTGCCTAGCTCATTTTAAAGAAAGTGATTTGGCAAAGCAACTTCACCCAAAGGAGGATGACTTAATCTTTTTGGTGGTCCAAAAGAAAAAAGATGCCTTTAGGGAAGAAAGTGGGATGGAGAACCAGACAGAGCATCACGTTGGTCTTGTGAAACGATTCACTCGTGCATCTGGCTGTGCAGCTAGTAAGTAAACAGGACTGAAATAAAAGTGGGTTACTTCGTGGTACTGTGAAATGCTGCTTCATAGCTGCCTGCTGATAGTTGTAATTAATATAACACTTACCCCAGAGGAAATAGGATTGTTTTTGCACTGTAGCATATCTGTTTGTGGCTAGAATCTTCGTTAAAAATAAGGACCTAAAGCTGCAGACCTGCTTTCTCTGCAATTTTCTAGTGAATTCCTTCAACACAGGTGCTCTGTGTGAGAATGGAAATTAACAATGAGTAAGAGCTCTGTGTACATGTTCAGGACAGTGTTCATGAAAGTGCCATGAACTTCAGTGGCCTTGCTGACTAAAATTTTCACCACCTTCCAGTACTGAAGTTGTGAATTACCGGGATTACCAAGTATCAGCATTAATGCTGCCTGAATAAATCAGTGATCTGAGCTGTTTCACAGAACACTTGGTTTTGAGGGGGTTTAGGGTGTGGGAGAAGAGGCCTGGGTTTTTTTGCAGTAATTAGTTGTTGGCTCTCTGGTGAAAGGCAGCACCTGATTCCTGGTGAATACGTTGAGTGACTTGATTGAAGATCTTTCGGTTAGCAATTTGGATATTCTTTGAATTAACAATGTCTCTTTTTTTTTTTTTTTTTTTCTCTTCCTGCTTTTAACAGGACAAAATGAGCAGCATACTGTCTGCCATCTTTCTGTGCAAACTCGAGGCAATTTGTCTTTCTGCATAAATAAGCAAGTGAAGTGTGTGGTGGTTGGCTCCCTGGTGACCACACGCCGAACATTCAAAGCTCTACTACTGCTGCACAAGAGTTGCCTGATTAGACCCATCCTAAATCCAAGTTATGACTACTTCTGTCCCAGAAGTTTACCTGCAGCTTCAGAAAGTGCTGTGAGTCCTACAGCTAGAAGTGAGAGTTGAGGGTGACAAAGTGGATGTTTGGATCTCATGGGTTTTGCAAAACTGGATTTGCGTGCTCTTGTTTTTGTTTTGGGCTTTTTTGAGATGCCCATGTGCAAACAGACAAGTTTCAAAAGCACTGGGGTGCTGTGTTTTTCAGAGTTGATGGATTGGGTGGATAGAGAGGAGTCTGAATTCACTCAGTTGTTTCTGCTCTATTGACCCAAGTGGGATTTCTGTTCAGGAAATGTGATACAGAAAAGATAATACAAGACAAAGGTGTTTACATTGCAGCTTTTGAGTTAGGGTTGGGTGTGCATCTAGAGAAAACCTAGAATCAAAAACTTCCATGGCCTTTAAGTTTGTGAGTCATAGCCAGAGAAGCTGGGAATGTTCTGAAAATACCTAAAATGATACAAAATCTGATCAGCTTGAAGAAATGCATTATTTTCCCCCTGTCTCTTCAGGCATTGGTTATGAATGGATACAATGAAGGTCAAAAGAGGGCCATTGACACAGCTTATGCCATGGTAAAGGAACATCCAGAGCTTCCCAAGATCTGCCTCATCCATGGACCACCTGGAACAGGGAAATCAAAAACTATTGTTGGACTTCTGTCTCGTGTTCTGGGAGAAGTAAGTGAGTGTGATGTGATTGTCACGTCCTGGTGTTTGGTTTCCTAATGGAAGTCAATTGTAGCTTAAACTAAATGGGAGTGTAGTATTGGTAATTACTGGGAGTGTAGTTTATTAAGCTAACTTAATTAAATCTATACTACATAGAGTGTAAAGGTGGAAATTAGATATTTTGGGCATCTTGGAAAACACTTATTTTACAGAACTTAAAGTAAAATAAAGAAAACATGCACATTTGGCAATATAAGCATTTGTTACGTTAAAATTTTGTTTCCTTAATATTTTGATGTACTAAAGAATGTTACTTGGCCTGTCCCATTTAATGGTTTTCATATTAGCATACAGTAGATTTATCAGATACCTCATTGTTGAAGGGAATTAATGCAAATAGTATTAATACATTTTACTTATTATTACTCAATGTAAGACATATTATAAGAATGAGATCCAAGTGCAGTAGTGCCTGTACTCTGAATGCTGATTAACATGACTGTAGAGTCTGGCTTTTAAGTCACAAATGAAAAAAATCTAAAGAGCCTGTTTTGTTAACTTGTTAATTAATCTACAGAACACTAGAAATGAGAAAGCAACACAAAAAACAAATTTCAAGACCAAGCCAAACCGTTTTCTAGTTTGTGCACCATCAAATGCTGCTGTTGATGAACTAATGAAAAAGATCATCGTTTCATTTAAGGAAAAATGCCAAAACAGACAGGAGCCCTTGGGTATGGTTTATTTTTAAAATCTGTTTATATGTTAGAGAAACAAAATCTGAAGGGGAAACTGGAACAGTTGATTGCATGTAAAAATTTTTTGCTACTGTAGTAAGACTTGGTTTTCTTAGTTCCTCCTGCAGAACATGACTGGTGCTCAGTATTGGAATTCTCTAAGTTTTAGAAGACTGAAAATAAAAGGTGGTCCTGTTAATTCAAAATAACATGCTTAACTATCAGCCACCACTGAAACATAGGCAACTTTTTTTTGTTTCATATAGTTTGGGATTACTGAATTTCTCTGTACCTGCTTTTAAGAGCATTACAAGTGAATTGTTGCAAACCCCTGAAAAGCAGAATACGAAAAGCTTTGTTTGATATCCATGATATTTAAATTTATTTTTTTTTTCTCTCATACCAAAATGCAGAGACGATTGGAGCAATCTGAAAGTATTTTGATTTCAATTTTGTCAACAGGAAATTGTGGTGATATCAAATTAGTGCGACTTGGAGCTGAAAAAACTATCAACAGTGAAGTCCGGGGATTTGGCCTGGATAAGCAAGTTGAACATAGAATGAGTAAGTAACACAGAAATCATGCTTTTCTTCAATCTTCTTTAAGAGCTGATGATTTATACTTGGGTCTGAGTGGCCTTTAAGAAGGAAGATCTGGAAGAAGATTTTTATGCAACTGTGCTTCATAAGCATTGTTTTTGTCAGTCTTAGTGGGAAAAGTGTCAGCTTACATAAGGCTTAAAATCCTAGCCAAACCAAAGACATCACCAAAGGGACTTCTTGCTTTATTTTTTTGAAAGAAATCACAATAAATGCATGTTAAAACTGTTATTTTTAAGCAATATGGCTGTGCAGCATTTGAGAATGACACTTGGAACCAAGTCTCATGATCTTCATTTTACAGACCTCAATGGAAAAAGGCAAAGGCAACAAAAAGTTTTTTTGTTTGTTCTTAAAAACTTAAGATGCGTGACTGAGAGCAAGTGTTGTTGTCACACAGTTTTTTAAATTCCTCCTGTATGTTTTCCTTTATTACAGAACGGAAGCCAACTGACTGTGATCAGGATATGCAGAAGAAAAAAGCAGCCCTGGATCAACAGCTGGACATGCTGTCTCGTCAGCGTGCCATGCACAGATGTGAGAAGAGGGAGGTGGTAAGATAATAGTGTTTTTAATATTGTTTGTGTGTTGTGTTTTCCTTTTAATCCCTAACTTCATCGAAAGAGCAGAGAACTCATCGTTTTAATGCCATTTCTGAGCAGTAACTCTTCAAATGCATTTTCAAGTTATGGAAATATTGGTTAGCACCACATGAGGGAGTGAGGAACTTTATATCAGGATTTTTTGGTTCTATTTATACTAGTATTTTTAGCAGATCAATCAGGCCACTTCATGCTCTAGTGTTCAGTATCCTTATTTGTGTTAAATCACCAGTGTAACGATTTTGAGAAAACAATGATTTAAACTTGTGGAGTTCAAAATTCAGTTTAACTGGAAAAAGTCAGTTGCCATGCAATCTGAGATTTTGGGATATGTGTTTTGCTTGAGATTCTAAATCTGTTTGTCTAAAAAATAGGCACTTGTGCTCAAATTACAGATTTCTGATGATAAAAAACACCTAGTTGCACAGAAATGTGAAGTGTAGTATTGTGTATGGGAAACCTAAATATATTGACCATTGTCTCAGAAACTGATCACCTTTTTCAGACATGTTTGATATTAAAAGGCAGTCTGAACAAGTCTAAATATTAAGGAAGTTAATTAGGGTATGGGAGGATATATATGAAATGTGTGTTAATTGTTCCTGGTATTTATGTTGTTTCTCTTTCCACCCCAAATCCAGAGTCAAATGTTAGATGATGAAATTGCCAGAATTTCAAAGGAGAGACAACAGCTTGCGTCTCAGCTGAAGGAGGTGGGAATTTATCTCTAGGGCAGCTCTTCAATAAACCCAATAAATTTTATATAATGTAGTTAAATACTTGATATCTTTCAATTGTGAATGTCTGGTTTTTATGTGACTTGTTAGAATTGTCCAGGCAGTTAGCAATTGCTCTAAGGTGGTTCAAGAAAACAAAAAGAGAAGACACAGTGTTCTGTTGTCCTTGAAGGTTCGGGGACGTGCTCAGAAGGTACAGGATGACATCATCTTGGAGTCTGACATCATCTGCTGCACACTGAGCACAAGTGGAGGGGGGCTGCTGGAATCAGCTTTTGGGCGGCAAGGGCGGCAAAGATTTGGTCCCTTCTGCTGTGTCATTGTGGATGAGGTCAGTAAAGCTGGTTAGAACTTCAGCATCTTCTGCCTCTGAAGGTCTGCCTTCTTCTCTGCTTAAGCTACTTGTGATTGTTTGGCTGCTGGTGTAATGTGTTGTGGCTTGATGCCTCCATCCCAACCTGTGCTGCCATGTAGAAGATAGAATAGCATTTCATTGCTTCTTTTCATGGCTTGTTTGGTGTTTTAATGGTAAATAGCTTTTACTTAAATATCATGGCTGAAGTGTGTTGTTTCCTATAGTGGCTTCTAGATCTCTGGGTTTTATTTGTATTTGTTTGGAGAGACGTCTGTGTATTTAATAATGAAAGAAAAATCTGTTTGGAGTTCTGGGGTTTTAATTAGGGTAAAAAAAAATTATTATTTTTTTTAAATGCCTTTCTGAGTTACTCTGGGTCCATTACAGGAAATTTAACATACTTCCCTCCACTCCATTTCTTAATCTCCTACTTTTTGTCCTGTTTGTATGTACATCAGGCAGGGCAGTCCTGTGAAGTTGAAACACTGATTCCACTGATCCATCGCTGTAGTAAACTTGTCCTTGTTGGAGATCACAAACAGCTTCCTCCTACTGTAAAATCACTAGTAAGTGCTCCAACTGTTTCTTCATGCTGTATGCTGGATGTAGTATTAGAACACTATCTATAGAAAATGATGGATAGAAGTCCAAGAAGAGCATTCCTTGAGGAATATGGAGGATGAAGACTGCCTGTTTGTGTGGACTTCCTCACCCTATGGATGTGTTCTAAGGATGAACATGTGGGAGCCTTTCTTTTATACAGCCATAAGGAGGATTGTTATAAACATCTGATAAAGAAAGAATTAAAAACAGACTGGCTTCTCCAGAAGGGTAAATTGTCTGGAGACTGTGTGCTTGTCTAATGAATTCCCAGATCGTGCTTTTGGTTACTGTAAAGTTGTTAAAACTTTATTGTGACTCACAGAGGGAAAGTTGTCTTGCTAAAGGCTACACTGACAAAAATTCAGATTTACACAGGTGACCTCTAGTAAAATAAGATGAGTAACACACATGGAAAACTTAAGTGCAAGTAATTGTCATTTTGTCAGAAATTCAGAAGATTAAAAGAAAGCGCCAAATAGTTTTAAATCAAAAAAACCAAATCCCTGTAGTTAATTTGGGACCTGAGTCTCCCAGAAGTCAATCTCCTCTTTTCTCCCTGGCAGAAAGCTCAGGAATATGGCTATGATCAGTCCCTGATGGCCCGGCTGCACAGGCACCTGGAGGAGCAAGTCAGGAGGAGTCTCCTCCGAAGCCTGCCGGTTGTGCAGCTGACTGTGCAGTACAGGATGCACCCTGACATCTGCCTCTTTCCATCCAATTATGTTTATGGCCGGGCTCTCAAGACTGACAAGTGAGTAGCTCTCTCTTCTTTCCAAGCAGGGGTTGTTTCCAAGAAACCTTTTTGTATCAGGATAAAAGTTGTTCAGATTTTCAGTCTGAAAGTTCTTGAGGTTGGATGAGGGAGGAAATGGTTAATGGGAGAAAACTTCAATTCCATCTCTTGTTTGTGCTGGTTCTCATATGTAAATTAACCAGATCATAGACTATTCTGAGTTGGAAGGGACTCATCAGGATCATCAAGTCCAACTCCTGTCCCAGTGTAGGGCACCCCAAGAATCACACCAGGAGCCTGAGAGCACCATGCAAACGCTTCTTGAACTCAGGCAGGCTTGGTGCTGTGGCTGCTTCAGCATACTTACTGCTTGGGGTTAATTTTCAGGCTTCAGGTGCTAGTGAAATTTAAGGACTGGGGAGGGAAAAAAGCTGAAAGTTGTTTGTATTTGATAACCATGGTGTAAATAAATGAAGTATCAGTTATGAGAATTTCTGTATGGTTACCTAGTGATAAAAACGTTCTTTACAGAGCAACAGAAGAGAACAGATGTTCTTCAGACTGGCCATTCCAGCCCTATCTTATTTTTGATGTAGGAGATGGTCAGGAGGAGCGAGACCATGAGTAAGTCCTGCATTCTACTCAAGACAGATTTTAGATTTGCTGACACTTAATTATCTGGAGAAGAGTTTTCTTCTGTCCTCTTGGTTCCCAGTGTGCATTAAGTAGCTAGAGTTTGCATTTTCAACTTGATTTGGCTTTACAAAAAAATAGTTTACTAAAAGCATGTGTTAAATATTTTTGGTTATTTTATGTGAAACTATTTTTAAACATAATGTAACTCTCTATTAGATGCCAGTGAATGCCTACAGTCTCTGCTAAGTGTAGTAAACAGTTTCTGACTTCATGATTAATTTCTATCTGTGATGTTTCCTTTCACAGCTGCATGCTGAGGTAATGCCAGAAGGTGGCAGGCTCAGTCCTCCCTTTTGGCTATTCTGAAAGGAAAGCAAAGCTGCATAGTTTAAAGGGAACTGGAAGTGCAGTCTTTCTCTGCTAACCCTTCTGGTTGTTAGCCCCTGAGCAGTGCTTTGAGCCTCTGTGTGAAGGAGGCAGCAAAAGTTCAAGACAAGCTCTGACTCACAGTTCCTCTACAAATTGGACTAAAATGTTGGATTTGAAAGAACTGTCAAATGGATTTGTCATGTTTCTGTTCTGTCTCACTCAGCTCTTTTAGTAATCCTCAGGAAGTGAAGCTGGTGATGGAATTAATTAGGACAATTAAAGAAAAAAGAAAGGATCTTGGACTGCGTCGTATTGGAATAATCACCCCTTACAGCGCACAGAAAAAGAAAATTCAAGAACAAATGGACAGATTGTTTAAGAATAACAGGTAAAGAAACCCCAAGGTTTCACAAGGGACTTGGCTCTTGCATATTAGTCCTTTGTTTGTCCTCCTAATGGCAAAAACTCTCTAATTTCTTTTTGCACTATCAAAATCTCTGCGTAGTTATACTTTAAAGGCAGTATGCAAAGTTTTTGCTTAAAACAGGCTTGGTCTCCTTGTACCATTTCTTAGTTATCACTTGTATGTATGCTTTGATTAAATTGCTCTTCTGAATAAAGCTGATTAAGCCCTAAAATTTCAAGGTATGTGACTTGAACAACTTTTCAACAATGGTGCTGGCCTCAGAAGAGCACAGTTTGCTTAATGAATCATTTAATAGGCTGAAAGAAGCAAGAAATAGGAGATATTTACCCTGGCTTATTTTGACAGCTGATCATTAAGGATAGTGTTTAGGCTGTTTGTATTAGTGTGTTCCTTCAACTCATATAATTCTACAGCTTGCTCATTCTTTCTTCAGCAGCCCAGGAGAAGTGGACACAGTGGATGCCTTCCAGGGCCGAGAGAAGGACTGCATCATAGTGACCTGTGTCCGGGCAAAGAGCACTCGAGGGTCCATTGGGTATGTTTCCCTTTGGTGATTTGAGCAAGTCACTACAGCCAGCAATCTGCAGGGTATCTTACTGCACATGTTAATGTTACTGTTTGGAGATCTCTGAACAAAAAAGGCCATGGAAATGCCAAGTATTGTGTTCAGCACTGCATGCTGATAAATTTCCATAGCCTATCGCTGTTTCTGTTTGGCAGGGTTGATCTTGGGAACTTGGCTCTTTGCATCAGTACTGCAGCAATTATTTTCCTTCTAGTTTTTGATACATACTGTAACTTTCTGAATGCTGCTCTTAAAATTAAAGTATTTTCTGTGACTGTTGCATTCCTGTTAATGTAGCATTCTGTGTATAAAAGTATCATTACCTATACGTGTCACTGGGACTGTGATGCAGGTGAGCTGGAGCTTTGATTTGTGGATGAATGTGCTTATCTTTTGAATTAGGCAGAAATTTGCAGGAAGTCTTAATTCCAGATCGCAGATAATTTTACATGGCTTCTACTTATCTGAAACAGAAAGAACTAGATACTGGGTATGCTCTTTATCCCCAGGCTGCTACAGCAGGTGTTGATTTGTTTCTGTGATTTATGGATCATCGTAGTTGAAAAAATGGTCGTGGAAATTTGTCTTCCTATTGGCTTTTAAGGGAAACTGTTGGAAGTCTGTTCACAGAAGTAAAAATCTGGGTTTCCTCTTACCAGCTTTCCCTAAGCTGCTGCGTTTCTCTTTTACTAGTTTTCTAAGTGCTTGATAAAGGACCCTTTGTTGTGCTGATCCATGCTATTTTGGGAAGAGAGAGAATCCAAATCCTATAGTAAACAGCAGTGATGCTTTTTGGAGATGTCTTAATTGAGTTGATTGAGTTTGGAAGCTGAAGGCAGGTAGAATCTGCCAGTGCTTTTGGCTGACACTAAACTTAACCTCTCGCTGTTCTTTTGGAAGAAAACTTCCCAGGTTAATGCATAAAAAGTTTGGCAGTGCAATACTTTAGAAGCTGTACATAAATGATGACCCTGCTTCAGGGTCAGGTTTTGTTGCCAAGGTGTGATGGGAAAGTCTGCATCACCCTTACCTATGATCTTGCAGCTGAGCAAAGTATTTTGGTCTCCAAGGTTTCTCGTCCAGCATTAAATTTACTCCGAAAGTAATAGGAGTAAAACTGTGAAATGGCAGCAGATTTTTTTTTTCCTGAGAAAAGAATCTTGTTGGTTTTGAATTCTAAAAGCTATTAGGATTATTTAGTAGTCTTTCAAGATTTCTTTTTGTCCCCCCACAATCTAGAGAGCTGCAATATCTGTGCTGCTGGGTCCATTTCCCTGGTCTGTTTCCTCCTGCCTCCGTGTTTTTCCTGTACTGCCCAGTTTTTCTGGGTTGCCCCTGGGGCTTTTGCAGTCTTTACTGCAGGGGTTGTACGTGTGCTGCAGAGCAGGTCAGTGCCATGACCACAGTTCCAGGTGGTGATGTTGGAGCTGTTCAAACTAAGTTTTACAAAGACTTGACTTTGTATTGCCATCTTTGCTAGCATAGAGTAAGCTGTGCATTTTGAGAGCTTTTTCATTAGAGATGTTTCACAAATGTTGTTTGGTTTTTTTTTAGTTTTGGTAAAGAAGCCCCAGTAAAAATCAGCCTTTAGGAATACACTAAGTGTTTGGTTTCAGTACCTTGGTTTGTGATCCCACAAAACTAGCCTAGACAGTCTGATACTTGCACTACAAACATTTTCTTCTGCAAGAATATACTTCTCTCTCTTGAAGCATGACAAAGCAAAAGTCTCCCTTCATGTGCCTCCAGTGCAGGTCACCTTTAAAATAAAATATTCATGTCCAGCATTCAGTATTTCAGTAGAAATTTTTCCCATTAATCATGCCAAATATTATTAAACTCTTTCAGTTCAAGTAAAAAAGAAGCTTAAAGTCTTGATAGGTGAAGTGAGGTTGATGTCTTCTGTACTTTGAGAAGCACTTAAGGAAGCAGTGCTTGGCATTAAGAGAGGATTTGCTCTAAGTAAGGAAACCTCAGCAGCAAGAGCTGGAAAGAACTGGAATTCCCTGCAAGGAATCAGAGTGGTGAAAGACAGGGAGCACACATCATGCAAAGCCCTTCATGTAAGGCAGGGCTGCTGCAGTGGGGTCTGGGAATGGGTCATGAACTGCTTCCTCCTTTGTAACTTCTTCTGTTACCTTCAATTTGTTGCAATTGAAAATTATCTTTCTTGTAATGCCTTTTCAAAGAAGCAGTTTAAGAGCATAGTTTTGTCTTGTCACCCAGGTTTTTGGCAAGTCTTCAGCGTCTGAATGTTACAATTACCCGAGCCAGATTCAGCCTCTTCATCCTTGGAAAGCTGAAAACACTCATGGTAGGTACAGTGACAATCCAATCATCTGCTGTGATCCACCCTTTTAGGTCAAGTCAGGGCTGGAGAGGTGAAAACCATTCTCAGACTGCTCCAGTCTGTGCAAGGGGACTCTTCTCTAGTGTGTTGTTAAACTAGTACAGTCCAGGCCTCTGAAGGATTTTCTTTGAAAGCTTTGGCTATAGCTGTCACAAAAACTTTCTAAAAATCTGAAAAACCTGTTTTCCTTGCTTCCAAAAAGGAAAGTGAGAAATGACTCTCCCACTGCAACTAAATCATAACACAGTCCTTTACAATTCAAGTTTGGAGTTTGCAAAAAGTCTTCTCCCTACTGGTAGGGAGAGGAGGATGTCAGCAACAGTTCCTGCTTGATCCATACTGTTCCAGTTGTCAGTGGACACTTGAGCAAGGAAAAACCCCAACAGAACAAACTACCCAAAAACTTTCCCTTGATCTTCAAGAATCAAACAAGATTCTTGGTTTTGACACTGCTTTGTGTAGTTCTGTGTTTCCTGAGGGTATTCTTTGCTTGTTCTCTTTGATATGGGTGTTTTTGAAACAGAACTGCATGTTTGGGGGTGTATGTGTAGGTAGTGCTCTGACAAACTTGAATTTTATTCTCCTTCCAAGGGTGGGGATGTTAGCTACAACACTAGAGGGCATTAAATCCATGTTCCTGTTTCACTCTCTTTAAGAGAATTCTTCTGGTCTTCATAAATAGAGAAATTGTCATTTAAAGTAGTAGCTCACTGATGGTTGAAAGTACCTTCCCTGTGTTACAGCAGCCAGAGTGCCTATTGCTGTTTTGAAAGTGAAACATAAGATTCTTCCATTCCAGAAGGAACATAACAGTGATTTCCATGACAGTTGTGTCAGGTACCTTGATTAAAGGGGTTATGCACCCTCTGACACCTCTGTCCGTTTGTGTTGATTTCTCTCTGAAAACTTATTTTTTGTGTCTGTTTTATTTTAAAGGAAAACAAAGACTGGAATGCGTTGATTCAGGATGCTCAGAAAAGAGGTGCCATTATCAGAACATCAGAGAAAAGCTACAGAAATGATGCTGTTAAGATTTTGAAGCTCAAGCCAACAGTGCAGCCTCCAACCAAATCAGGGACAAAGCCACCTCCAATTCTGCAGGGTTCTTCCAGTAGCAAGAGGGTTGAGCTTGCAAAGCCAAGCTTGGCCAGCAGCCCACGGGATGTGGCTGCAGGTCCTGGCCATGCAGTGCCCCAGGGAAGCAGAGGGACCCCACAGGCACATGGGGCTCAGGCTGTGGACTCCAGGAGAGGCAGTGCCCCCACGTCCGGGGGGGTTACAGCACTTCCCAACCAAGAGAAACCCCGTGATCCGAGGCTGGCCAGCAGAACTGACCCAAAAGGGAAGGAGCAGGTGTCAAAAGATGGTGAGCAGTCAGCCCAGAGCAATCAAGGATCTACATCCCAGTGGGGCCTAGCTGGTTCCTCAGCTGCCAGGGATCAGATTTCTGGAACAGGAACTTCCAAGAAGCCCCAGCAAGCGATGGGACAATGCGAGGTGCCTTCCACATCACCTCAAGCAGCTTGGCCTGAGGGTGACTGTAGAGCTCCTGTACTGAAAAGCACCCCAAAAGCCCTCAGTGAAGGAGGTCAAAGTACCAGCAGTACATGGAACAAAGACTCTCGTGTTTTAACAAAGAGAACATCAGATGAATCACCAGAGAACACAGAATCCAGCAGTGTCAAGCGAAGGAAGACCTGACTTTGGCATTACCTCGATACCAAAAATCTGTTCCCGGTTTTCTGTCTAGCAGGGATTGTATTTTAAATTATTTAGTATGCCTGGAACTCCTTGTATTGATACCACTACTATCAGTAGATCCATCTTTTTCCCATCCTGTCCCTAATTGTGAAGGGAACTTCATACCTGACAGTTGGTAGCTTTGAAAAGAAAAAGCTGGGTAACTGCATTGCTTGGAAGAGCAGTGAATTTTGTAATCTAGGAAGTTTAAGGTTGTAAATGTTTAACAATGTATATTTGTACAGCATACATAATTATTTTAAGATTTAATTTGGCAAATACATAGCTTCTTGTTTCCTTCTGCAAATGCTCATTTCTTAGGAATGTAATTTTTTAATGACCTACAGCAAAGCAAAAAACAAACAACCTCAACCCCCAAACAAGAAACAAACCTCCCAAAAGTCCAGAAACTTTTTGCCTTTGCACTAGTAAGTCTTAATTTATTTGATAGCAAAGAGTGGTTGTTGAAGATGAGGTAGCAGTGACTTTCCCTCATGCTTCACTTGTGCCTCAGGAAAGAGTGAAGGCAGATGCACATTGGTTGAATGGAGAGAATTCTACTTAATTTGTATGTTTTACTCCCTGTTTTTATAGGAACAGAAGAGCTTTTGTTTATACAAAAGTGCCTTGAGTTTCTCTTGCTGCTGCTTCATCAGATGGAATCCTTTTCTTGTTGCAGTGGCAACACAAACTGCAGATTAAAGCCTACGAGGTCTGTTTGGTCCCAGTGAGTCCATGTGAGGAGTGATCAATAGCAATGTAATCTTCATCAAAGATCTAGTTAACACTTATTGATAATGACATCTGAATTTCTTTGTCTACAGCTTTTGGAGACCTACAATGATAAAAAGGGCAAGTAGTTTATTCTAGGTGTTATTACTGGAAATGTTGGTGAAAAATATAACCACTTAACATGGAGTGGGGGAAAAATAGTTTTTAAGCAAGCCTTTCTCTCATGGGAGCATTTCACAATGAAAGTGAAGTTATTTCTCCTAAGACCCCAAGGGTCCCTCTGCAGTATCACTTCCTTTTTCTGGAGTGTCTGTCTGTCTCAAGGAGGTGAACAACATTTCTTGGGCAGAGTTTTGCATGGAGAGAAGTCTGGCATGCTTCTGCCTGAGAATGCAGCACCTTGCTGTGATAGTAGGAGCTGGGTGAGTTGTGGGTGGGCCAGGTTGCTCTCTCCTTGCATCTGCCTTAAAATGCAGCCTGCTGTGAAGCAGGCAGTGTCCTGCTGTCCCTTGCTAACTTGGCTGATGCTTCACCAAGATGAGGGGTGTGGCTTTCCTGAAGCAAATGAATTGCCAGAATTCTCTGGTCAGAATTTAGCCATCACCTTGAGCTGTGTTTTCTGTCCTGACACACTGATTGCGAGAAATACAGGTGCCTTACTGTGCAAAATGTCAGGTAGAGGTTCAAACTGTAACAGTAAAACCTTCATCTCTAGTTCATCCAAGCTCGTATCACACTTCTACTGGTGCTTTTTAACTGGTACCAATTGCATTGCAGATGTGTTGGGAGGCTTTCAGTTGCTGTCTGTGACTGTCCAGCTCATTGTGTTGTGTAGTACTGAGCATCTTAAGGTAATAAGGAAGAATCTGAGATAGCTGTGAGGTGCAGTCAGCCTGTGTGCATTGTTTAGCTGAAGTTCCTTGTTACTTTGCAGTCTTAATTGCTTCAGTGAACCCTGAACACCTCTTGGCAGCAGTGTATGCTCTTCTAAAACTGCTGTGACTCTTCCTTGATGTTGTGTTCCCTGTGTGGGAAGGAAAGCTGCTTGAATGAGTTTGACTGTCACAAACTGGACATGTTGGTCACTCCCACATGAATCCCTGCCCTGGGTGTTATCTCCTTTTATGTTAATAGGAATACTTAAAAATACTGTCATTTTTCAAACCTCTTGTCTCCTCTTGCCAGGGCTGTGCTCACCTGCCTGCTGTTCCTACTTAGCACATTAAAAAGGCTGCTACTCTGCAAAGGGCTGAAGGATCCTATAGCTGTGGAAGCCATTTAGGCTGTCTTTATGTAAATACAATGAAGCTGGCACCAGTGTGAATGAGAAAATGCTTTTCTGGACATTAAATACAAATTTTGTCCAAAGACTATTTCCTTGAAGCTTGTAGTTTTCTTTCTCCTGAATCTGCATTTCAGAAGTGAGCGCTATACTTACCACATGCAGGAAGGAATTTTGTTCTAATGTTTCATTTTTACTGTATTTTGTACACATAAGTCGTGCTGTAGAACACCTGTATTTTTCCATATATCAGCTTTGAGGCATGGTCAGTGGCTCAGAGTTTTTTGCTTACTTAATACTAGATTTATCTGACTGAAGTCAGTATTTGCAGTGGTAGCTTATTGCTACTTTGTATTGTTAATGGTGTCTTCTTTAATAAAAAAAATCTTTGGGTTGCTGCACTTAGAACTCTTTTCTGTCTTGCCATATCACTCAGTAGGTTTGTAGGTTTAATTAACTTTTTTACCCTCTCTTTTACACCAATAGATTAGAAAACCAACCTGCCACATTTCTCACTAACACAAAAAATACCTGCATTGGGAAAAAACCAGATTAAGTATAATTTTCATAACCTCTGTGTAGTTTGGTGTGTTATAAAACACCAGTGATGGACAGTCAGGGTTGGTAAGCTGAGCACAGACTTGCTGTATTCATTAAATATCATCTCAGAACCAGTGACAGCTCGGAGGTTGTTCAGTGATTGTTCTCATCTGCTAAGTGTTGAAGTCAGAAAAATGGGGAAAGAAACATTCAACACAACTTTATGTAAAACACTTTAACTGGAGGCTGTGCCAAGAAACTTGAAGTGGTATTTGGGTTTTTATACAGAGGCTTCTGTGCTTCCTTCAAGATTGGCAGCTTAATTCTCAGTGCAATGCAAGTTCCCTCAGTGGTACTATCAGTCTTGGATGTCATTAAGAAAGGAAAATCTCTTGTAAATGTGGGACTATGTTTTTTTCAAAGTTTGTTTGCTTTTGTTGTGGTTTTTTTGGGTTTTTTGTTTTTTAATAATACTTTGTAGATGAAATAGGTTTTCCAGTAAAGGTGAAGTGTAATTCTGCTTTTTCCTTTAAGGTTTACTTTTCCACATTATTACTCCAGATTATGGGGATGTGAGAACAAATCAGAGCCATATCAATAATGCTGATATCCAAACAGGTACTTGCCTGGTTTTCTTCGTGCCTCTGTTTCATGGTACATGCACTATGCTGTGTGGTGTTGGCTGAGGAACAGTTTCTTTGTCAGTTGTCCCTGTGGAGGTCAGCTCACCACCCAGAGGGAAACTCCAGCCCTGTGCAGGAGCACCAAATCCCTCCTGGAAGTGCAGCAGGGGCCTCGCTCCTCAGGGTGGCAGAGGATGGGGCTGAGGAATGCTGAGACCTGATGGTGCCTCTGGGTTGTGGCTGGGAGCCAGGAGAGCTGTGGGGAGGGGTGTGAAAAACATCAGCTCTCCAGCCAGCCCCTGGTCTCTGCTCACCCTTTCCTTGCAAAGGGTTTGTAGGGAAGTGTCTCCTTGATAAGCTGAGTGCAGTAACTGATCAGCTGCTGGCTGGACCAGAGGAGCTGGGAGAATGCATGGTGCAAGGTGTGCGGGCTCCCAGCCCTGCTGTGCTGCTGCTGGAGAAGCACCAAGCTGTGAGGTTGAAAATTCCCAGACCCAGCTGAGATCCAAAATGTAACCTGGAACCCCAGTGATGATAAAGTGGAGACTTTTTGTTGCAGTTCCTAAAGCGTGGTGAGGTGCTGGGGTTTACTGTGGAGAGACCAGACCAACCAGGAGCTCCCTCACAGCCTGGAGCAGTACCAGGGATAAGAACCACAGTCCTAAAAACCCAAGATGTTCTCTCTGTTGTCCATGAATAAATGATGGATGAAATGATTCTTGTATTGTAAATGGAATTTATAATGTTAATGATAAAAGACAGTCTCTTGCCACAAGGGGTTAGTTCCCAAGTCATACATAAGGTCTCCTTTCTTGTCTTTTTAAGAGGCTTGGAAAGGAGCCCAATGGCTTGTTCTTTAGTGCAAATAAATATGAGGTAAGCAACCTTCTACATCGAATATCCCTGACACCTGAGACCTTCCAACCGTGTGTACCTGCTCAGGCCTTGGATAATTTGCCACCGACTCCCAGGCCAACAGCGAGAGAAAAGAAAATGAAGGGGGTTTGAGTGCATGTTGTATTGGGTACTGTGAAATCATAGAAAACCTTGTTTTACAGCCTGACAGGCTCTGCTACTGAGCCTGTCCCATTCTGTTACTGCTTTCCCTCTTGTATCAAGCAAGAACTCCCTTTGTTACAGAGAAATCCCATTAGTTTCCCTTTTCTTGAAAAAAAATCCCTAAAATAGCCCAGAGCAGGGCTGGGGTGGAGCATTTGGAGCCCAGTATTGTTGCTGGCCAGGAGAAGATAGATATGTGATAAAAATGAGTGGGTTTAGGTTTTCCTCACACGTTTCACCCTGCGGTGAAATTTGTTAGGAAACCTGGAGAATCAAAATGACAAAGGAGCCTTTAGGACAGTGTGAAGTTCCTTTCTGCATCTCAAATCAGCGTGTGATTTTTAGTCTATTTCTGCATGTTGGTACCCAAACCCTCCCAATTCCCTGCCAGAAGGGCTGAGAAGATGGCAATACAAATCTCTCAAAAACCCAGGTCTGCTTTTATTTCTGAGCAAGAACGCTCAAGCACCTCCTTTGTACTTTGTTTTATTTACATTTGGGACTTTTCATAAAAGCCAATTATAGAACAGAATCTGTTGGTGAGATCATTAATTTTATTACCACTAAAGCGTTGGTTCTCTTGCTGCTCCAGGCTTTGCAAGACTCCTTATGAATCCCTCTCATAGCTGAGATGCCTGCTTCCTCATCTTTAGAAAATCAAATAATACAAATAATATACATGGGAAGTACCAGTGGAATACTTTTTTTTCCCCCTTTCTTTCCTTCTCCAACTCCCAGCCACTGTGTAGGCCCAACATTTTGTCTGACAGGTGAGCAAACAGGCAGAAAGCCAGAGTGCTGGTGACTGCTCTGCAGCTGGGGCTGCGGACTCAGCCTCTCACACCAGGCAGATTTTTGTTGCTTTGGGTCTTTTGGTTAGTTAGATTTGTTGGTACATTGACTAGGTAAAATCAGAGCTGGTAAATAAGATTTTTTTTTTTTTTTTTCAGGGAGAAGTGTAATTTTAAAACTTTTTCAAATGAATCAAAGTCCAGCTGCATGCTGGTGACAGAATACATGGGAAACCTCTTGAAAGAGCACAAGTGGCTTTTCTAGTAAAGAGAAGTGCCTTTTGGTTAATCTTTCCTCAAGTAAAGCATCAGGCTCATTTGACAACTCTTCCCGCATTAGCTGATGTTCAAAGGTTTCTCAAAGAAGATGAGTTTTGGGGTCTGTGGGCACTTGCTGTGATGGTTTCTTTCTGTATTATTTCAAAAAGACTCTGTTCTCTTTGTGCAGACAACTCTGTGCTAACAGATGACTGCAGTTAATGGGTCTTGAGTGCTGAAGCTTTAAATCCAGTTTCTTAAATATCAATTTAAAGTTTGGCGTGAGAGTTTTTTTCCTGTCTTGCAGTGGTTTGTGTTAATCATTGCAAGGTCTCCAGCAGCACTGGACAGGTAAAGTGCCATCCTGAGCTTCTACAGGCAGGGCCAGCTTTGTATCCAAGCCTGCAGACAAGCTGTACAGCCCCATTCATGGGCAGAGCCATGGGATGGAAGTCTGAAACTGCCTCTTCTGGCTCTGCTCTTGTTCACAGCCCAAAGGTTTCTACTGTGAGATGGGGCATATTCTATTTGTCCTTTGCAGTTTCTATTTCACAGAGGGCTTTGCTTCTGCACAAGTAGTAACAGCCTAAGAATGGTATATGTAACATGGAGGGTGGACTTGTGTTTTGGTTTGGTTTTGTTCCCCACCCCTCATCCACAGCATTTTTTGGTGTAGCTGCAGGAGGATTAGCACCATAATTTTCTACTAGTGCTTGAAGTTACAGAATGATTCATTAGAATTTGGTTAAAAAAGGTCCAGGACTGAACCTTGCTGGCATTCAAGTGGTACCTGCTCTGGAGCTGAGTTAGCAAGCCAATGATATTTTGGCTTAAAAACAAACAAAACCCCAGACTCAACCAACACTATATCAACCAAGAAAAAATCTCCCAAACCGGAAAAGGTTGAGTGCAGTGGTGTGTCTCCAGCTGTCCTGAGCTTTGCTGTGCTCTTCATGTGAATTCAGTGCTAGCTGCTGCTTGGGACATTCCTGCTTAATGACAATAAAAGTGTTTGCCAAGGATCTGCTGGGTGGAGAGTTTTGGCTTGATGAAGTAGTCAATTTTCTGTTTTTCTAATATTCTAGAGAAAAACACTAGTGCAGGGAAAAGGAGAATGTTTCTTCACCTTCCAGAAGTGCCATTAAAGATCTTGATCCTGTTACAGTCTGTTCTATGCTGTTACTTGTAAGAACAGTAACATGAGGATTTAAAATTTATTGCAGTCAGAAAGTAGAAAAAAAGAGCAAACATCAATAGCAACACACAACAACCAACTGCATTAAAGAAAGGGAAGCAAGGCCTGGGCCAGCCCAATCCCTTAAAGATCATATCTAAGCAGGATGAGTTTAACCCTTGTTTATTTTATGGTGGATTAACTCAGTCCTGTGACCTGCCTTTCGGGTGTTAAATGCTGTTTGAAATACACCCCAGATTTCTTTCTGTTCTTTTTTTGATGTGACAGTGTCCGCCCTGCATCTTCACTCCTGTTTTCTTCTCCTTTTGTTTCTCCCCTCTCCAAGGAGGTGGCTGCATTTTGGGGGCACTGGCTGTGTGTGAGGTCTCTGCCACATTAGGCTGGAAGATGCTGCAGGCTCTTGCACTTCTTTAAGGGTGAGGCTGCTGCCAGCACAGCTCCCCCCGAGCAGGATGGGCTGTAGGGGCAGGATGAGGGAGAAGCAACATTGCAACAGAACAGATGCTGACAGAGAAGCTCTTGGAGTAGCACTCAGGCAAGGACACCAGCCCTGGAAATGCCAGTGCAGGCTCAGGGAGTGTCAGGATCCCAACATCATTTCTTGTCTCTGCTTTCTTCTGCCTCAGTTTATGTGCGTGAATGCCAATGCTTGCTCTGACAGGGGCATGTTTATAAGCCTTAAATGAGTTGATCTGCTCCCTGTGAGCTCTGTGCTGAAGTCCCAGGCTATGGCTGCTTAAAGATATTCCAGATAAGCAGCTTTTTCTGCAAAGATGCATCATGGCATCAGCTCAGGGGGGGCTGCAGTGGGTCTGGCCAGTGAAGTCCCCCTGGAGAAGCATCCTTGGGCTATCCAGCCTTCTCCTGCCACGGCCTCATTTGGAAATGGCCTTTCAACACCAGACCAGTGCTTAATATATCATTCAGGTTTTGTTCATTGTCTGCACTTAGTAGTCTAACCTAGGTTCAGCAAAGTAATTAGGAGAAATAATTAATGGCTCTCCATGCTGAGGCAACTTCTCCCTCCCCTCTCCCTCACCATGTGGTGCACCTTGGTAGTGACTCAGAAAACACAGGAGGACATTATGAATCAAAAAAATAAGTCTTTACCTGTAATTAACTGTGCACACAAAAAGGAAAACGTGTTGATCAAGCAGCAATTGGTAGTTGCTTTACTGGAGGAGGATACACCAGAATCAAATGCTCATGGCAAAATGTCCCTTTAAGTTGTGGTTCTTTTATAACATTTAACCCAAACAAAAATAAGTCTCTATGGGGAAAAAAAAAAATAAAAATCTGAACCATACCCTCTACGGACACGTGTGGATAAGACACTGCACTCCTCAGGTACCATGTGCCTGGTGGCCCCTGCACTCTCTGTAAGTGCAAGAAAACAAAACCCAGCAATGAAAATACAAAAATCAATGCAGCAACTGGAGTTGTAGGCAACAGTATGTGCGTGGCCAGGAGGCTGATGGTGGGACATGGGACTATGCAGCAAGAATGGACCAGAGTCCCCTGTTCCCTCCCTCCCCTTCCCTTCCCCTGCCTGTTATGTTTTACAGGGCTCTGGAGCTGTTATGGAAGGCTCCTTTTGAAACAGGACACTAAGAAGAGGATAAAATAAAAAGAACACCCCAGCCTATACCAAAGTAAATAAAGTAAGAATAAAAAAAATATCCCTTGGATCACGGCACTATTTCAGCAGGGCCCCAGTGGCCCTGGCCCCATGTCCCCCTGTGCAGAGCAGGGAAGCAGAGTCACTGCGTGGAGGGGAGGACGCGCCCCACGTCCCCCTGGGGATGGTGGCCCTGGCACAGGTTGGTGCAGTCCCTCACGGCTGCTGCCAGGAGGGGTTGGTGGGCAAGAAGTCATCCCTGGATTTTTCTGCGTACCTCTCTGCTTGGAAAGTGGCCCAGAAGATGCTGTGCAAGTCTGAGCATGAAGGAAGGCGGAGGAGACGCCCATTGCCTTCGTCTCCCCAGGTCCCCCAGGTGACGTGGCTGAACTCCCTCCTCTGGGCCTTCAGAGGCCCACCCAGCCACACAACTGGAGGGTGAGCACCCCGAGCAGGAGGGTGCTGAGGCTGCTGTGCAGGCTGGGGGCACCGTCGCAGTCCTTTTTATCAGCTTCACACCGGGACTGCTCGCAGAGGACCCCCTTGAAGCCCACAGCGCAGATGCAGCGCTGGTTCTGGTAGCAGGTGCCACCGTTCTGGCAGAGCAGGAGCTCGTCATCACAGACGTTGGCTGTGAGGTGGGAAGGAGGGAAGGATGTCAGGTTAATCTGGGGTATGTTCAGCCCCTTGGCTGCAGCAGAAACTGGAAGATTTTGGCTTTCTTCCCTTACTCCAAGGGGCTGAAGGAACCGATCCTTGGAGCACTAGTGCAGCCCCAAGGCCAGAGGAATGCAGGGGAGGCCACAGTCTCCAGGGACAAAGCTCTCAAGACACTTTGTCTCAGGGAGGAATGGCTGAGACCTGCTCACCACACACCTCGAGCATCATGGGGAACCCAAGCAGGCAGGGCTGAAGTTCCCTTTCTTGTTTGGACCCACCCCAAACCTCCCGCTTGGTCAGGGGGGCTGTGGTGCTGGGGGGCACTTACGGAAGCAGCCCTGTCTCCAGTAGTAGTTGGGCAAGCAGTCATCACACTTGGGCCCCGTGGCACCTTCTCTGCACTCACAGTAGCCCGTCTCATTGCAGCGGTCGTGCATGGAGCCGATCTGGTTGCAGTTACATTCTGGCCAAAGAAAGGGCTGTTAGTGCCTGTCCTGCCTGAGGGCTTTGTGCCCACCAGTGCCCCGACAAAGGAATCTCTGGAAAAGGTTTGATTGCATGCTAGGGAGACACCAAGGGGCTGCGGGGCTGTGGCTTCCTGAGAGGCTCGAACAGCTCTCAAAGCCCACCCTGCTATGGAGCTGAGCAGCTCCTGGTAGAGCAAAGCACCTGAATTGAGATGGAAAGATAAGATTTGAGGTTTGTTTGCAAGGAGAGAAAACTTGGCAGGCTGCAGAGAGTGTCCTTGTGGACCAGGTGGGTGGGCACACCACCCTCCAGAGAGGGTCTGCACTGAAATCCACCCCACAGAGGACTTGCACAAGGCATCCCGTGTCCCAGTGCAGCGGCCTGAGGTCCCTGGAGCACTCACCGATGCAGACGTTCTCATCATCCAGCTCCGCAGAGCTGTTGCGGTAGAAGCCGAGGCGGCAGTGCTGGCAGTGCTGACCCCTCGTGTTGTGCTTGCAGCTCACACAGGTCACCACGTTCAGGAAATCGATGTAGCTGCAGCGGTTGGAGTGCCCGTAGCACTCACAGTCTGTGGAGAGGAGGAAAAAGGTGAGGAGCCGGACCGGGAGCATCCTCCCTCATTCCGGCTGGAGGAGAAGAGCCACAAGGCTTTGGAGGACAGCACTGCTTGGGTGAAGTGCCATGGCCACTTCCAGCTGGGGTGGGATGGGCAGGATGAGGCCACACAGCAGCTGCTGTCCTGGGGTGCCACAGGGGGATGGGGCTGGAAGCTCGGAGAGCAGAGCAGGGACAGGGATCCTGTTCCCTTGACTGGGGGGAGGACAGGCAGGAGACATCCTCCAGCTGTCCCATGACACCATCTCTTTAAGGAAAGGCACAATCATGGGAGCAGACAGTGAGGCAGGTGTTAATGAAAGGTGTTAATAATTTGCCTTCTTAAGCATCAGAACTCAGCTTGGGGCCTGGGTTTGGCTCTGGTGGGGCTGCAGGACCCCCAGGGGAGCACATCCTCTGCTGAAGGATGGAGCAGGAGGGGACAGAGGGTGGAGCATCACTCACTGCCTCCAGGACAGGAAAATCCTGGATAAGGCTGAAGTGGCGATGGAGCTGCTGTGTGCCTGGGTAAAACTTTGCTGCTCCTCAGGTTTTTCTCCCTCTGTGTCTCTTCTCAACAAAACTGTTGCTGGTTCTGAAACCTGGTGACTCTTGGGTTAAATGCTTAAAATGAGCTGATGCAAGGAAGAGCAGCTTGTGTGGGGTCTTTCTAGAGGATGTGGACAAGTGTGTGAGGGTTTGAAGCAGGGCTGCCTGGTACAGCACAGGAGCACCCCCTGTCTCTTAT